>JASDQU010207729.1:40543-50599 GCA_032191745.1 Picea mariana | reverse complement strand
TTCTTCATGAAAATGATCTTAAAGAAGAGCTAGATCTTCTATCACCATGTCATTATCATGTCATCATCTTGATAACCAAAAATGTGGATAACAAGTATTCAGTAAAGAAATTAAAGAAAATAACTCGTTCTCCTGATAAGTAAAGACAACTAACCTAACTACTTAACCAAACAAAGAAATGAAATCTTTTTTTTTATTTTTATGCTTCAAAATAAGAAACTTGAAATAACTTCTTTTTGTTTTCTTCTAAAGCAAGTAAAAGGAAAAAAGTGAAGACAAGACAAGACCAAAAAATGACTTCTGGTCTATTGCGGATCGCAGGGAGTCACTAATGATACTAAACAGGTTGATCAGAAAAGACTCACAAACTCGTCTCAAACCCTTTCAAAGAAAACACAAGCAATATTTTTTAAAAGAAATAAGAAAACTGACATCCAACCTAGGCTAAAGACTGTAACTACAGAGACCAGTACTAAATCAAGAAACCCTGAGAAGTCAGATTTCAATTAGGGAAGAGGTTGACTACCCCTTCTTAAAGAAAAAGCTTCTTGACATAGGCACGCTAATGACACTTAAGCAGTCTGTGTATGTAAGAGGGTTGTCTAAAGGTAGGGCGCATATGTACACGTGCAGACCCACTATTGGTCGCGTACACCTTTGTAACTTCTCAAAAAAGAAAACTAACAGTCAGGCTGACAAGGCAGGGGGTACTAGTATGGCAGACCAAAATTCCTTAAAGGCTTAGCAACTTACAGAAACTCAAAAAAGGTAATCAAACCAATTAAAACACCCATAAACTATCCCCTAAAACCCTATAGGTCTCCCCAGTACGGTCGCCAGTTCTGCTATAGCGGGAAAAACCCCCTATGGACTACACTAGGGTTCAACATGTAGGCAGATCTAACTGTTTAAAAGTCTCCTACTCTTTATACTACCCCGAATATACCCCACATTCATACAAGAAATACAAAGTAAAAAGATTCAGTAACTCTACCTTAAACTCTGCGTCCAATCTCGATCCTTTCGCGTTAGATTTCTCCTTGACTACAAGCCTCCTCCCAAGGTTGACCTACATTCACAAAAAGACAAATAAGAAACTACGAACATGTATCTCATATATGAATTAGTGGGTTAGATGTCAGTATAAAACATAAATCAAACATAAATATTTAACACATCATATTGCGGGACAGAAAAAGTATTCCTTTTATTAATATCACAAATTTTACTTACAATGAGATCGGCGACTGCTCCTCGAACCTGGTCCGAGCTCCTCTTCACCAAGCTCCAACTGCACTTCCACGTATCTTTCGCCTCTCACACTTCTCTCTAGGGAAATGGCATAGACTTATAATGGAGGAAAAAGGCAAGAATGGACAATTCTGGCTCAAAAATCACAAGGTGGTTGCAAATTCTTGGGGCAAGGAGGGGATGTGAAACGGGTAGAATTTCACTGTTCTTCTATTTCTCTTAGGAATGAGACCCCAACACCTCCTTTTATATGAAAAAATGATGGTTATTCGATTGGGTGATAGGCTATAGGCGGTGGGACAGTTGGAAAACTACCCAATAGCTTGTAATCTCAAAGAATTCCTTGCAACTTTTTAATTTTTGCAACATTTGTGGGTATACGCGGGCTGTAATGGTGCAGCTAGTGTACGTATGTGAGTTGTAGTGGTGCAGCAAGCGTGTGTACACAGGCAGTAATGGTGCACGGCGCGTACATCTTCAAAAATATAGTTTTTAAGAAGAGTTACTCAGTAATGGATTAGCAAAAATAACAAGTAAGAGAGCCAAATGTCAGATATGCATGTATGATGCAATTTAAGGTTATAACAGTGCCAAAACAATAGATACCAAAAAATTGCATAGGGTATAAACTACAAATTTTAACCTTACATCATACACATGATGCTTTATGTTTTATACATTATCCTAGTTTTTCATATTATATACTATGCATTAGATGCTTTATGTTTTATACATTATCCTAGTTTTGTATATTATATAATGTGCATTAGATAGGGATTAAGTGTTTTTAGGATTGATTCAAAGTATTAAATAACACAAAGTATTAAAGTATTAAATGACATCACCTCTCAAAGGGAGGTGATGTCATTCTGGTAGGGGTTTAGCCACACACAAAGTAACATGTTAAGCATATACATAGTTTATGAGTTGATATTATTGCCTTAAGATTTTATAAGATTTTATTTTTATTTTGTTTTGCATTTTAAATTGGTTTTATCTTTATAATCATTTTTATATAAAGATGGTTTATAAAATATTATTTATATTAAAAATTTAGTTAATTTGAAAAATAACATAAATTATAAATCTTTGGAATCATGTAATTGTAATTTTTTTTACTTGTATATTAATATTATTAATGATTTTGGTGTGATGTATTATGGGTTTTTTTTTACTTGTAGTTGTTACGTATGTGATATTTATAATAATCATAAATCTTATTGATACAATGTCATATTTTTATATTGGGTTTTTGTTCTAGATCAATATTTTCCTTTTTCCATCTTTGAAGAGAAATAGTTAATGATTTTCAATAATGTGTATTTAATTCCACAAACATAGATTGACTATTCTCCTTACTTTATATTTGAAGGAAAATGGTTAATGATTTCTCAATAAAGCGCATGTTATTTCATAAGCACATACTGAATGGGCTTGGCATTAACCTCATCTATGTAGGTTGAGGCAACCACAATTATTAATCCAACCCATACTTTACTCACAATACATGGCATTAACATCACTCTAACACTCTGTTTAGACAAAAAAAAATTATTATTGCCAATGAAACAAATAACATTGTTTTTTAAGGCTTTTTCTTATCATAATGTGGCAAATGTGTTATCATAAGGTTTTCTAGTATTTCCTTTGTTCCGGGGAGGAGGAGAGCTCATTAATGGCAGAAATGATAAGAAGCTCTTGAATGGTGGTTGGTGCCTTGAACCTACTAGTTTGGGACTTATTATTTGGCAGTTGTTTCCCTGAACCTGCTAGTTTAGGGATGTACTACACTTAGGATTTCACTGGTTTTGCTTGTGAATTGGTAGATCCAACTTACCCGCTGACATAGGTGTTTACATTCTCCCACAAAACCTCTCCCTTTCTGATGAGACACCTTGCTGAACAATAGTTATTGCAAAGCTAACCCTTTAATTTATACTTAGTGGAGGTCTTATTGAGGTCTTGATTAGGTCTGGTGGAGCGAGGTGGCAGCCTCTGGCGGGTGATTCGAACAGCTTCCTGGTGGAGGCTGAGGTCACCGCACTAATAAGTGCGGCTGATGAGGCCCTCTGGAAGAGTGTCGGCCTCTTCACCTCGACGAGTGAGCACATTGTAGCGTTTGTCTTATCTCATCCTCTCCCTAACTTGAAAGGTCATATCCCTTCCTCTCCACTAGATACCACAGAGCCTCCTGCACCCTTTCCTTTGTCTCCTCCCACCCCGCTTCTAGGACTAGTTTCATCGTTTAGGCATTCATTCGTTGGTTTACACAGGAGTGTAGGATATCGAAAGAGTTTCCCCTCCTCGCAGAAATGGTTGCCTAAGTGTACTGGGAATAAGCGTGTGTGGAAACCCAACAAGGCCAAATGATGGTTAATCATGGGGTCGGATGTTGGTCTGGAGGAGAGTGTGCGCTTATCACTATGTGCACTTCTGGGTAGAATTTCCTACCACACACTGTGTAAGTGCTCCCTCCCAGCCTGGATTTCGAGTGCCTGGTCTCCCTTGTTGGGCTATGTCCCTGATATAATTTATCTTTCCCATGGTTGGTTTGGTCTTCTTTTTAAGTCACCGGAGGATTCGCAGTGGATTTTAGATACACTTTGGAATATTAGTGGAAGTAGCATTATGCTCAAAAGATGGCGGGTTAGTTTTGATCTTGCCACGGATTAATTCTGACTTCGCCATCTCTGGGTTTTGCTTCCATTTATTCCTCTACAACTTTGGACAGAGAAAGCTCTTATTTCCATAATCAATGAGCTTGGGTTGTTTATCAGTCTAGATGAAAGTCTATTAAAGGGTTCATACAAAAGGGTGGCTAGGATCCTGGTGGAGATGGATATTCATGCAGGTCTACCAGAGACTCTGGATATATTCTAGCAAGGACGCATGGTGACTCAACACTTGGATTACCTTGGCATTCCTTTTCGTCACACTAGTTGTCATAGGACAAGACACTTACGCCCTGATTGCACTGGAGAGATAGAAGAAGAAGAATTTGAAGCTTCTTATCTTTGAAAACTCTCGAGAGAGGACTCGCCAGGTGTAGACTCATTGGATGCGGTGACTAGAGATTTTGTGGATGAAAGTGACTAGATGACTTCGCCAACCGACACACTCATGGGTAAGCTCAAGATCCATTGTCCTACTTTTTACTTCACCCTGTCATCTTGGGAAAGGGTTTTATTGGACTCTTCTGTTATCTTGGGGATGGGACCTTTGTTGGATACCTTTACCGAACCTTCGCAGGTTTTATCCACTGCTCCTTCATCTTTCATGGAATGAGAGACTTCACAGACTTTACCATCCCCACAGCTGTTGACATCTTCCCGAGACTATAGGGATCCCTCATTGGCTCCTTGTGGGGTCACCTTACCTACCAGCCCTTTCCACTCGAGAATTCCTACTACCCTTTGTACTACTGATCTACCCTCTGAATACTTTGAGTTAGTTGGGGATGCTCCCACGGACTTTAGGATATTGGCTTCTGTCCCTACTACCCTCAGGAACATTCTATCTGCACAGGTTCCTACTTCGGTTGAGACGTTATTACCCGTTCCTATTCCTACTTTTCAGGGAAGGTCTCCTATCATCAGAGAGAAATTGGATTCCTCCACTTCATATCCCTATGTTAAAATCGGTGACACTTCTGGGAAAGAGTACTACTCCTAGTCTCGAGGTTTGGGACTAGAGAGTTCACCTATAAAAACTCGCAGTGCTCGGAGAAAATCATGCTCATTTGTTACTCTCTTGACTTCTTACACTACAAACACTATTGAACTTGGGACGCTTAGAGGTATTAAATCCCTAGCTAGGTATTGATCATAATACTTCTCTCCCTTAATATCAGAAGGGTGGGAGGCGCCCTCAAAAAGGCCTCCCTGAGATGACTTATTGACAGAACTCTTCTTGGCATTATTTTCCTACAAGAAGCACTGGTCGACGAGCAGCGAGCTTGGGATTTTCTCAGTAGCTTAAGACCGCAGTGGTTTGTCAGTGTTGTAAGCTCAATGGGCAGATCAGGAGGGTTACTTGTTTCCTGGGATCCCATAAAGTATGATCTAGAACCTTTCTTATGTTGTGGCAGTATTTTGATGACAGGTACATGTTGTGCAAATAAAATACAGGTTACTCTCCTAAATGTATATGGCCCATGTATAGACAGGATCACCTTTTGGATTAAAGTCTCTTCTCTTGGCCTACTTGCTAAAACTAATCTTATAGTTGTAGTATATTTTAAATTTACTTTGACTACAGAAGAGGTGTGGGGGGAAACTACCTTACAAGACCTGGCGGCCTCACAGTTAAAAGAGATTTTTCTCACCAACAATCTCGTGGATATCATGTCAGTTGTTGTTGTACCTACCTAGAGGAATGGTAGAGTAGTTCTGGAGAGTATCTCCAAGAGACTGGACTGTGTTTTCATTTCTGAAAATCTTCTACAACTATCGGGAAGGTACCGATCCTGGGTAGAATACCCTTACCTCTCGGACCATGCACCTATCTTCCTGCAGCTTGACTCATCCTCTCATCGGCCGTCATTCCCTTTTAAATTTAATCCAGTGTGGTAACAGGACCCAGTTTTTTCACATTTATTCACTAAGGTTTGGACTGACCAGTCTTTTTGCCAAGAATTATACTTATAGAGATGACTAGTGTGGAAATTGAAATACCTAAAAAAGAAAGTTAAAAGTTGGGATATACTACAAAAATTTAAAAACACTCTTAGATTTTCTCAGTTGGAAGAAAGTATACAGCCTCTGATTCTGGAAAAAATTATGGGAACTAGGTCACCCGATCTGGAACACAAGTTAGAGACACTAGAGGAGGAGAGGAACGGGTTCTTACTGGCCGAGGAAGAACATCGGTGTCAGAAGAGCACAACAATCTGGATTAAGTGTGGGGATCAAAATACTAAAAATTTTCACCACTTTGCAAGCTACAGAAGAAACCACAAGCATATTTGGGAATTAAGGACTAATTTAGATGTCATTATCTCGGGACAGGACAATCTTATTTCAGATGCCCACCATTACTTCAAAAATTCCTACTATGATACGGGACTTACAAATTGTATTGACCAAGAAGCCATCATTGGATATTTTCCTAGACTTGTTAGTGATGCAAAGGTTGATCAACTTACTATAGCCTGTACAAAAGGGGAAAATATGGAATGTACTTAATTCATTCAAAAGGGACAAAATCCTTGGACCCGATGGATGGACTGTCAAGTTTTATCTACACTTCTTTGATCTTGTTGGCGATGACCTGAGAGATTTGGTTGAAGACTCCAGGATCAGAGGTGGGGTTAACCGATCATTAAACTCTACTTTCTTGACACTCATTCCAAAATCCAACCATCCAACTTCTCTAGGTGACTATAGGCCTATTTCTTTGTGTACCCTTTGTTATAAAATTATTACTAAAATCCTAGCTAATAGGATAAAACCATACCTATCTAGAATCGTATCTGGAGAACAATTGGGTTTCCTTAAAGGGCAATAGATTTCGGATGCCATTGGTACTACACAAGATGTTTTACACATTATTAAACTGAAAGAGATACAAGCACTTATTTTAAACCTAGACCTCAAAAAATATTTTGATTGTATTAATTAGGACTATCTAAGATTAATTCTCCTACAATCTAGTTTTGGTATTCATTTCACAAAGTGGATCATGGGCTACGTCACTAGTGTGTCTATAGCGGTTCTGGTGAATGGGGAGGCAACCCCTTTCTTCCAAAATGAAAGAGGTTGAGGCAGGGTTGCCCACTCTCACCCTTATTGTTCATCTTGGCTATGGAAGGTCTAAGCATTCTTCTCAAAAATAGTCAACAAGAAGGGAGGATTACAGGTATTAAGGTATCAAGGTTGGTCACGATTCTTCACATATTTTTCGTTGATGATGTTCTTATAGTGACCAGAGATAAATTACAAGAATGGATGGATATAGACTCCATTCTCAAAACTTTTTTTCGTGATTCGGGGCTCCAGATCAATGTGACAAAATCTACTTTTCACTACTCTGGGCTTTCAGAGGTGGACTTAGATTCTTATAAGAACATTTTCAATTACAACTTTATGGAGACCTTGGTTGGCCTCAGATATCTTGGTTTTTTCCTCAATCAAGACTATTATAATGTGGCAGATTGGAGATGGTTACTGATTAAATTTGAAAGACGAATTGTGCATTGGTGCAACAGGTGGCTATCACTCGAAGGGAGATTTATTCTAATTAAATATGTCTTGGAGAGCCAAGAAGTTTATTGAATGGTGTTGGATGCTATTACAGTAACTGTATTAAATAGGATTCGTCAGCTACTATTCACATTTCTCTGGGCGGGAGGCAGTGAAAAAAAGAATCTACATCTATGTCGTTGGGATTATATTGCTAAACCTAAACTGGTTAGTGGTTGGGGGTTGAGAAACATATTTCTCTTTAATAAATCTCTGGCATCCAATACTCTATGGCGTCTGTTGTAACAAGATTTTTCTCACCCTATGCAAACTTGCACAGAATGCCTAGTTAGATATAACAGCGTGTGTTGACACAAGATGAGATTTGGCATCGGGTTATTATTGGCAAATAAATTTCACACATTTCTGTTACGAGTTGGCTCAAACAAACTTTTACCAATCCATCAAACGCCTCCCCGATCTGGAAATCACTTCTCAAATTCTTTACACATCATCCAACATTGGTTATGTTGGAAACCTGGATCGGGCCACACTATCCATGTGGGTCGGGATGCCATATTGGGTTTGGGATCTACTTCTTATTTGTCATAGTAAATTTTGACTATATTACATCGTCAACACATTTACTACCTCTTCTAGTCCAAGGGGTCTACAAACCAGGAGTCTCTTTGTACTTGGTGGAAGGATTGCTTAGACCTTGGACTATCGGGGGATTTGGCACTAGAATGGCAACGATACTGTAGAGCACTACTTGGAGTAGGGATTCAACTTCGGGATCGGGACGATGTATTGCTCTGGAATGGGGGCGATTTTTCTGGAGACATTTCTATAAAGAATTTATATGAGGTTATTGCTTCTAACATTTGGAACCAGCAGTGCACTAGCTGGAGGAAGCAACTTTGGCATTGGAATATTCCCTTAAAAATCAAACTTTTCACCTGGCTAGCAGCAGCCAAAAAAATTTTGACCTGGGAAAATTCACAACATCGTGGTTGGGAGGGAGCTAACATTTTCCTTCTTTGTCATTTGAATTCTGAATCTGTAATACATTTATTTATTGACTGTACTTTTACACATCAAATTTGGAGCAAACTCTCCATTACTTTGAAGCTCGGGACTACCTGGACGGGCTCCTCTCTGGAGAATTGTTTGGAAGATTGGACAAAGGAGGTGTCACACTACCCACATCTACCTTCTCTGGTAAGTTGGCACATCTGGTTGGTTTGCAACAAAAATATATTTTATCAGCTCCCACCTTCTATCAATATTATCTATTACAAGACTCTGGGTGGTCTGGAGGGTAAGAAGACAACAAAAGATCCTACTCTGAGATTTTTACAGCCTACCTATCTTCAGGGTAGGACTACTTCTTAGTTTGATGGTGCCTCACAAAACTTTGGTCATCAGTGTGGAGCTGGAGGTCTGATCAAGTATACAGACCACGCCATAATTAAGTGGACCTACAACTGTGGTGAGGGCACAAATACCAAAGTTGAACTACTTGGTGTCTGAGCTACACTCACCCTGGCTACCAGACTTCACATTCTGGATATACAAGTTCTGGGCGACTCCAGAATCATTATAGATTGGCTAAACAACAAATTCAAGCTACAAGTCATTGCTATGGAATGTTGGAAAGACAGAATTTCCGAACTTATCAAAGGCTTTACACAGATCAACTTCACTCACACTTACCGAGAATTAAATTTGGAGTTTGATCTACTTTCCAAAAGTGATGTACAAGAACAAGCGGGGAAACTGACTTTCTACCAGTGGAAAGATGGCCATGTGGGGTCAACACACCATTTATTTATTTTTTAGTTGCTATCAGAGATTCAACACTTAGTCTTTTTTGGTTTTTTGGTATTTTGATCAAAATATCTATATTACTTACCTATAGACTTTGTAAAAGCCTCTATAGTCGAAGATTAGAATTACTGAAACATTTTCTCTGAGTTGTTTGTGCACAACAATAGACAATCTATCTTGTAATTATGGCTTGTAATTATGGCCAGACTAAATTGTATTAATGGGATCGATGATATCATCTCCATCTTGAGAAGCAGCCAATATAATTTTGATACTTACCATACATTATAAATATTTATAATGAGAAATTTTTCTTGTGAAAAAAAAAACTATCATTTAATACAAAGAATTTTCTTTAATAAAATTGGCTTATCAATGTTTCGATTAATAAAAGAGTTAATAGGTCTAAGGACTAAAAACTTGAGCCATCACTATCCCAACATTCTTGTATTGACATTGTTTTTAATAATGAAATAAAGTATACCACACTTTTGAGAAAAATAAACCTTAATAAAAAATATCACTATACTTACTTCATTAACAAATAAAACTTCAACACTCAAACAAAATCCCAATAATCAAAGAGACAACATCTTTGATTATTGTATTAAATGTCATGAATGCTAACATGTAGTGGAATCTTTTTTTAAACAAGTGGATATAGAATTTGAGGGGTTTGACGTTAATATTTTTCATTTGTGTTTTATTTAAAAGAATTGTCTATTTAAAATTAAATTTATCATAAAAATAAAAACTAAAATTAAATTAATCATAAAAATAAAAACAAAAATATATA
>JASDQU010207729.1:27807-39794 GCA_032191745.1 Picea mariana | reverse complement strand
CGTAAGGGAAAGCGTTATAGGGGGGATAAGGTGCCCCCCATGGACCCCTGTAGAGGAGTGTTTAAGCTCCTTGCCCCAAGACCCATGGTCTGTAGGGTGGAGTAGGTGAGGACCGAGTTCGTATCAAAGCCTGACATCCCGTATGAAAACGGATGACCCGTCGCACACTGTGTGAATGGTGCAATGATTTTCGCCATAGATGGAATTGGACCACTGCCCGAAGTAGAGGCAGTCGAGACCATAGTAGTCCAGACCTACGAAGGTGAGTTAGGAGGTAAAATTCCCCCAGTGGTGGCAGTCATAGAGGGAGTGTGAGGATTCCCTGATGAAGTAGAAACATTTGCTTCCATCACTGCTTGGAGGACTATCTGACGCTCATGATGTGTTACCCTTGGGGGGACAACTTGTACCACGATGGGCACTAACAAGTCAGTGATCAGAGGGTTATACGGATCGAGAGCTTTCGCTCCAAGATCAGAAATAGTCGGTTCCTCTGGATACGAGTGTTCTCCTCGTGGAAATGGCTCAAGCACAGTTTGTTGTGGCCTAGTCACCTCAAATGACCCTTGCTGGTCAAGTCTTCACCATAACGATGGTGGTGATGGCTCCAAATTAAATGGCAGCAGGCCCAAAATCCTTCGCGACCGGCGGGGCTCTTGATCTTCCACTGTGTGAGAAGATCAATGACACAGTAAGGATTTTTAAACGTTGAATACCAAGCACACACTAGAAATTTCCTACGAGATAAAGCAAGAAAAACAAATAACTAGTTGGAAAAACAGTTACACTAGCCAACACTAGAGAAACTTGTCGGTGCAAGTGAAACTCAAACACGGAATAACCCTCCCGGTATAGTCTACAAAGCATGGCCTGATCTCTGCCCTAGGTACCGTGATATACCCCCACAGTCACCTATGTAAGTCCCTAAAATAAAGGCAACTAGGTTGCCAACTCGTGAACAATCACCAGGAAGGTACAATCGACAGTCGGGTGGACCGCAATGAGCAGGGTACCAAGAATGAAACCTATCGAGGGTATCGAAAGCAAGTGTTCTGGAAGACGATTGAGGACCTTGAATTGATTCAAGACCCATGAAGCTCTGTGGAAAATGCGATCAACAGAATCCCAAGACAAGTCCTCTATATGCGTTCCCCACTACGCTTGGTCTGGCTTTGGAGGGGTTATCTCCGCTACCTTTCCACACATGACCTCGTGTTTAGCCCCTATGTTAGAGGGGGGTCCCGGATGAATTTCACGTTTACTGGAATTTTTACACTCCCTAGCATAAACTTGTATGTTTTTTTTATAGCCTTGAAGAGTTTCCTCTCCAACCTAAATCAAGGCTCTAGCCTAGACTAGTTGATGGACCCTACAAACATGAAGTCTAATTGATTTTAATTAAGAGTTAATTTTAAGTGGCTTGTTTTAAGTCAAGGAAACGTAAATGAAATTAGTGGTGTATTTTAAGAGATGAAAGAGAAGAACTGTAAATGAAACCAAAAGCAAAATTAATTCTTTTGACAAATAAAGATTTGCAAATTTAAACCCTTTAACCAACTTTTCGTAACTACTTTTTCTAAGATTTTTTAAAAGAAAAACCCAAAACTAAATTTTGCTCAACTACAAGCTACTTAAAGTTCTAAGTATTCAGTAAAGAACTTAAAGAAAATAACTCGTTCTCCTGATAAGTAAAGACAACTAACCTAACTACTTAACCAAACAAAGAAATGAAATCTTTTTTTTTATTTTTATGCTTCAAAATAAGAAACTTGAAATAACTTCTTTTTGTTTTCTTCTAAAACAAGTAAAAGGAAAAAAGTGAAGACAAGACAAGACCAAAAACTGACTTCTGGTCTACTGCGGATCGCAGGGAGTCACTAATGATACTAAATAGGTTGATTAGAAAAGACTCACAAACTCGTCTCAAACCCTTTCAAAGAAAACACAAGCAATATTTTTTAAAAGAAATAAGAAAACTGACATCAAACCTAGGCTAAAGATTGTAACTACAGAGACCAGTACTAAATCAAGAAACCCTGAGAAGTCAGATTTCAATCAGGGAAGAGGTTGACTACCCCTTCTTAAAGAAAAATCTTATTGACACAGGCACGCTACTGACACTTAAGCAGTCTGCATATGTAAGAGGGTTGTCTAAAGGTAGGGCGCATATGTACACGTGCAGATCCACTATAGGTCACGTACACCTTTGTAACTTCTCAAAAAAGAAAACTAAGAGTTAGGCTGACAAGGCAGGGAGTATTGGTATGGCAGACCAAAATCCCTTAAAGGCTTAGCAACTTACAGAAACTCAAAAAAGGTAATCAAACCAATTAAAACACCCATAAACTATCCCCTAAAACCCTATAGGTCTCCCCAATACGGTCGCCAGTTCTGCTATAGCGGGAAAACCCCCCTTTGGACTACACTAGGGTTCAACATGTAGGCAGATCTAACCGTCTAAAAGTCTCCTACTCTTTAGACTACCCCGAATATACCCCAAATTCATACAAGAAATACAAAGTAAAAAGATTAAGTAACTCTACCTTAAACTCTGCGTCCGGTGTCAATCATTTCGCGTTAGATTGCTCCTTGACTACAAGTCTCCTCCCAAGGTTGACCTGCATTCACAAAAAGACAAACAAGAAACTACTAACATGTATCTCATATATGAATTAGTGGGTTATATGTCAGTATAAAACATAAATCAAACATAAATATTGAACACATCATATTGCGGGACAGAAAAAGTATTCCTTTTTTTAATATCACAAAGTTTACTTACAATGAGATTGATGACTGCTCCTCGAACCTGGTCCGAGCTCCTCTTCACCAAGCTCCAACTGCGCTTCCATGTATCTTTCTCCTCTCACACTTCTCTCTAGGGAAATGGCATAGATTTATAATGGAGGAAAAAGGCAAGAATGGACAATTCTGGCTCAAAAATCACAAGGTGGTTGCAAATTCTTGGGGCAAGGAGGGGATGTGAAACAGGTAGAATTTCATTGTTCTTCTATTTCTCTTAGGAATGAGACCCCAACACCTCCTTTTATATGAAAAAATGATGGTTATTCAGTTGGGTGACAGGCTATAGGCGGTGGGACAGTTGGAAAACTACCCAATAGCTCGTAATCTCAACGAATTCCTTGCAACTTTTTAATTTTTACAACATTTGTGGGTACACGCGGGCTGTAATGGTGCAGCTAGCGTACGTATGTGCATTGTAGTGGTGCAGCAAGCGTGTGTACACAAGCAGTAGTGGTGCAGGGCACATACATCTTCAAAAATATGGTTTTTAAGAAGAATTACTCAGTGATGAATTGACAAAAATAGCAAGTAAGAGAGCCAAATGTCAGATATGCATATATGGTGCAATTTAAGGTTATAACAGTGCCAAAACAATATATACCAAGAAAATTCATAAGGTATGAACTGCAAATTTTAACCTTACATCATACACATGATGCTTTATGTTTTATACATTATCCTAGTTTTTTATATTATATACTATGCATTAGATGCTTTATGTTTTATACATTATCCTAGCTTTGTATATTATATAATGTGCATTAGATAGGGATTAAGTGTTTTTAGGATTGATTCAAAGTATTAAATAACACAAAGTATTAAAGTATTAAATGACATCACCTCTCAAAGGGAGGTGATGTCAATCTAGTAGGGGTTTAGCCACACACAAAGTAACATGTTAAGCATATACATAGTTTATGAGTTGATATTATTGCCTTAAGATTCTATAAGATTTTATTTTTATTTTGTTTTGCGTTTTAAATTAGTTTTATTAATCATTTTTATGTAAAGATGGTTTATAAAATATTATTTACATTAAAAATTTAGTTAATTTGAAAAATAACATAAATTATAAATCTTTGGAATCATGTAATTGTATTTTTTTTTTAATTGTATATTAATATTATTAATGATTTTGGTGTGATGTATTATGGGTTTTTTTTACTTGTAGTTGTTATGTATGTGATATTTATAATAATCGCAAATCTTATTGATACAATGTCATATTTTTATATTGGATTTTTGTTCTAGATCAATATTCTCTTTTTTCCATCTTTGAAGAGAAATAGTTAATGATTTTCAATAATGTGTATTTGATTCCACAAACATAGATTGACTATTCTCCTTGCTTTATATTTGAAGGAAAATGGTTAATGATTTCTCAATAAAGCACATGTTATTTCATAAGCACATATTGAATGGGCTTGGCATCAACTTCATCTATGTAGGTTGAGGCAACCACAACTATTAATCCAACCCATGCTTTATTCACAATACATGGCATTAACATCACTCTAACATTGTGTTTAGACAAAAAAAACTTATTATTGCCATTGAAACAAATAACATTGTTTTTTAAGGCTTTTTCTTATCATAATGTGGCAAATGTGTTATCATAAGGTTTTCTAGTATTTCCTTTGTTCTGGGGAGGAGGAGAGCTCATTAATGGTAGAAATGATAGGAAGCTCTTGAATGGTGGTTGGTGCCTTGAACCTACTAGTTCGGGACTTATTATTTGGTAGTTGTTTCCCTGAACCTACTAGTTTAGGGATGTACTACACTTAGGATTTCACTAGTTTTGCTTGTGAATTGGCAGATCCAACTTACCCGCTGACATAGGTGTTTACGTTCTCCCACAAAACCTCTCCCTTTCTGATGAGACACCTTGCTGAACAATAGTTATTGCAAAGCTAACCCATTAATTTATACTTAGTGAAGGTCTTATTGAGGTCTTGATTAGGTCTGGTGGAGCGAGGTGGCAGCCTCTAGCGAGTGCTTCCAACAGCTTCCTGATGGAGGCTGAGGTCACCGCACTAATGAGTGTGGCTGATGAGGCCCTCTAGAAGAGTGTCGGCCTCTTCAGCTCGACGAGTGAGCACATTGTAGCATTTGTCTTACCACATCCTCTCCCTAACTTGAAAGGTCATATCCTTTCCTCTCCACTAGATACCACAGAGCCTCCTGCACCCTTTCCTTTGTCTCCTCCCACCCCGCTTCTAGGACTAGTTTCATCGTTTGGGCGTTCATCCGTTGGTTTACACAGGAGTGTAGGATATCGAAAGGGCTTCCCCTCCTCGCAGAAATGGTTGCCTAAGTGTACTGGGAATAAGTGTGTGTGGAAACCCAACAAGGCCAAATGATGGTTAATCATGGGGTTGGATGTTGGTCTGGAGGAGAGTGTGCGCTTATCACTATGTGCACTTCTGGGTAGAATTTCCTACCGCACACTGTGTAAGTGCTCCCTCCTGGCCTGGATTTCGAGTGCCTGGTCTCCCTTGTTGGGTTATGTCCCTGATATAATTTATCTTTCCCATGGTTGGTTTGGTCTTCTTTTTAAGTCACCGGAGGATTCGCAATGGATTTTAGATACACTTTGGAATATTAGTGGCAGTAGCATTATGCTCAAAAGATGGCGGGTTAGTTTTGATCTTGCCACGGATTAATTCTGACTTCGCCATCTCTAGGTTTTGCTTCCCTTTATTCCTCTACAACTTTGGATAGAGAAAGCTCTTGTTTCCATAGGAAATGAGATTGGGCAGTTTATCAGTCTATATGAAAGTCTATTAAAGGGTTCAGACAAAAGGGTGGCTAGGATCCTGGTGGAGATGGATATTCATGCAGGTCTACCAGAGACTCTGGATATATACTAGCGAGGACGCACGGTGACTCAACACTTGGATTACCTTGGCATTCCTTTTCGTCACACTAGTTATCGTAGGACAAGACACGTACGCCCTGATTGCACTGGAGAGATAGAAGAAGAAGAATTTGAAGCTTCTTATCTTTGAAAACTCGAGAGAGAGGACTCGTCAAGTGTAGACTCATTGAACGCGGGGACTGGAGATTTTGTGGATGAAAGTGACTAGATTACTTCGCCAACTGACACACTCATCGGTAAGCTCAAGATCCATTGTCCTACTTTTTACTTCACCCTGTCATCTTGGGAAAGGGTTTTATTAGACTCTTATGTTATCTTGGGGATGGGACCTTTGCTGGATACCTTTACCGAACCTTTGCAGGTTTTATCCATTGCTCCTTACTCTTCTGTGGAATGAGAGACTTCATAGACTTTACCATCCCCATAGCTACTGACATCCTCCTGAGACTATAGGGATCCCTCATTGGCTCCTTGTGGGGTCACCTTACCTACCAACCCTTTCCACTCGAGAATTCCTACCACCCTTTGTACTATTGATCTACCCTATGAAGACTCTGAGTTAGTTGGGGATGCTCCCACGGACTTTAGGATATTGGCTTCTGTCCCTACTACCCTCAGGAACATTCTATCTGCACAGGTTCCTACTTCTGTTGAGACGTTATTACCCATTCCTATTCCTACTTTTCAAGGAAGGTCTCCTATCATCAGAGAGAAATTGGACTCCTCCACTTCATATCCCTATGTTAACATCGGTGACACTTCTGGGAAAGAGTACTACTCCTAGTCTCGAGGTTTGGGACTGGAGAGTTCACCTATAAAAACTCACAGTGCTCGGAGAAAATCATGCTCATTTGTTACTCTCCTCACTTCTTACACTACAAACACTACTGAACTTGGGACGCTTAGAGGCATTAAATCCCTAGCTAGGTCTTGATCATAATACTTCTCTCCCTTAATATCAGAGGGGTGGGAGGCGCCCTCAAAAAGGCCTCCCTGAGATGACTTATTGACAGAACTCTTCTTGGCATTATTTTCCTACAAGAAGCACTAGTCGACGAGCAGCGAGCTTGGGATTTTCTCAGTAGCTTAAGAACGCAGTGGTTTGTCAGTGTTGTAAGCTCAATGGGCAGATCAGGAGGGTTACTTGTTTCCTAGGATCCCATAAAGTATGATCTGGAACCTTTCTTATGTTGTGGCGGTATTTTGATGATAGGTACATGTTGTGCAAATAAAATACAGGTTACTCTCCTAAATGTATATGGCCCATGTACAGATAGGATCACCTTCTGGATTAAAGTCTCTGCTCTTGGCCTACTTGCTAAAACTAATCTTATAGTTGTAGTATATTTTAAATTTACTTTGACTACAGAAGAGGTGTGGGGGGAAACTACCTTACAAGACCTGGTGGCCTCACAGTTAAAAGAGATTTTCCTCACCAACAATCTCGTGGATATCATGTCAACTATTGTTGTACCTACCTGGAGGAATGGTAGAGTAGTTCTGGAGAGTATCTCCAAGAGACTGGACTATGTTTTCATTTCTGAAAATCTTCTACAACTATCGGGAAGGTACCGATCTTGGGTAGAATACCCTTACCTCTCGGACCATGCACCTATCTTCCTACAACTTAACTCGTACTCTCATCGTCCATCATTCCCTTTTAAATTTAATCCAGTGTGGTAACAGGACCCAGTTTTTTCACGTTTATTCACTGAGGTTTGGACTGACTAGTCTTTTCGCCAAGAATTATACTTATAGAGATGACTAGTGTGGAAATTGAAATACCTGAAAAAGAAAGTTAAAAGTTGGGATATACTATAAAAATTTAAAAACACTCTTAGATTTTCTCAACTGGAAGAAAGTATACAGCCTCTGATTCTAGAAAAACTTGTGGGAACTAGGTCACCCGATCTGGAACACGAGTTAAAGACACTAGAGGAGGAGAGGAACGGGTTCTTATTGGCTGAGGAAGAACATTGGTGTTAGAAGAGCACAACAATCTGGATTAAGTGTGGGGATCAAAATACTAAAATTTTTCACCACTTTGCAAGCTACAGAAGAAACCACAAGCATATTTGGGAATTAAGGACTGATTTAGATGTCATTATCTCGAGACAAGACAATCTTATTTCAGATGCCCACCATTACTTCAAAAATTACTACTATGATACAGGACTTACAAATTGTATTGACCAAGTAGCCATCATTGGATATTTTCCTAGACTTGTTAGTGATGCAAAGGTTGATCAACTTACTAGAGCCTGTACAAAAGGGGAAATATGGAATGTACTTAATTCATTCAAAAGGGACAAAATCCCTGGACCCGATGGATGGACTGTCGAGTTTTATCTACACTTCTTTGATCTTGTTGGCGATGACCTGAGAGATTTGGTTGAAGACTCCAAGATCAAAGGTGGGGTTAACCGATCATTAAACTCTACTTTCTTGACACTCATTCCAAAATCCAACCATCCAACTTCTCTAGGTGACTATAGGCCTATTTCTTTGTGTACCCTTTGTTATAAAATTATTACTAAAATCCTAGCTAATAGGATAAAACCATACCTATCTAGAATCATATCTGGAGAACAGTTGGGTTTCCTTAAAGGGCAATAGATTTCGGATGCCATTGGTACTGCATAAGAAGTTTTACACATTATTAAACTGAAAGACATACAAGCACTTATTTTAAACCTAGACCTAAAAAAATATTTTGATTGTATTAATTGGGACTATCTAAGATTAATTCTCCTACAATCTGGTTTTCGTATTCATTTCACAAAGTGGATCATGGGCTGCGTCACTAGTGCATCTATAGTGGTTCTGGTGAATGGGGAGGCAACCCCTTTCTTCCAAAATGAAAGAGGTTGAGGCAGGGTTGCCCACTCTCACCCTTATTGTTCATCTTGGCTATGGAAGGTCTGAACATTCTTCTCAAAAATAGTCAACAAGAATGGAGGATTATAGGTGTTAAGGTATCAAGGTTGGTCACGATTCTTCACATATTTTTCGTTGATGATGTTCTTATAGCGACCAGAGATAACTTACAAGAATGGATGTATATAGACTCCATTCTCAAAACTTTTTTTCGTGTTTCGGGGCTCCGGATCAATGTGACAAAATCTACTTTTCACTACTCTGGGATTTCAAAGGTGGACTTAGATTCTTATAAGAACATTTTTAGTTACAGCTTTATGGAGACCTCGGTTGGCCTGAGATATCTTGGTTTTTTCCTCAATCAAGACTGTTATAATGTGGCAGATTGGAGATGGTTACTCATTAAATTTGAAAAACGAATTGTGCATTGGTGCAACATGTGGCTATCGCTCAGAGGGAGATTTATTCTAATTAAATATGTCTTGGAGAGCCAAGAAGTTTATTGAATGGCGTTGGATGCTATTACAGTAACTGTATTAAATAGGATTCGTCAACTGTTATTCACATTTCTCTGGGCGGGAGGCAGTGAAAAAAAGAATCTACATCTCTGTCGTTGGGATTATATTGCTAAACCTAAACTGGTTAGTGGTTGGGGGTTGAGAAACATATTTCTCTTTAATAAATCTCTGGCATCCAATACTCTATGGCGTGTGTTGTAACAAGATTTTCCTCACCCTATGCAAACTTGCACAGAATGCCTAGTTAGATATAACAGCGTGTGTTGACACAAGATGAGATTTGGCATCGGGTTATTATTGGCAAATAAATTTCACACATTTCTGTTACGAGTTGGCTCAAACAAACTTTTACCAATCCATCAAACACCTCCCTGATCTGGAAATCACTTCTGAAATTCTTTACATATCATCCAACATTGGTTATGTTGGAAACCTGGATCGGGCCACGCTATCCATGTGGGTCGGGATGCCATATTGGGTTTGGGATCTACTTCGTATTTGTCATAGTAAATTTTGACTATATTACATCGTCAACACATTTACTACCTCTTCTGTCCAAGGGGTCTACAAACCAGGAGTCTCTTTATTCTTGGTGGAAGGATTTCTTAGACCTTGGACTATCGGGGGATTTGGAACTGGAATGGAAACAATACTGTAGAGCACTACTTGGAGCAGGGATTCAACTTCAGGATCGGGACGATGTATTTCTCTGGAATGAGAGCGATTTTTCTGGAGACATTTCTGTAAAGAATTATATGAGGCTATTGCTTCTAACATTTGGAACCATCAGTGCACTGGCTGGAGAAAGAAACTTTGGCATTGGAATATTCCCTTAAAAAACAAACTTTTCACCTAGCTAGCAGCAGCCAAAAAAAAATTGACCTGGGAAAATTCACAACATCATGGTTGGGAGGGAGCTAACATTTGCCTTCTTTGTCATTTGAATTCTGAATCTGTAACACATTTATTTATTGACTGTACTTTTACACAGCAAATTTGGAGCAAACTCTCCATTACTTTGAAGCTCAAGACTACCTGGACGGGCTCCTCTCTGGAGAATTGTTTGGAAGATTGGACAAAGGAGGTGTCACACTACCCACATCTACCTTCTCTGGTAAGTTGGCACATCTGGTTGGTGTGCAACAAGAATATATTTGATCAACTCCCACCTTCTATCAATATTATCTATTACAAGACTCTGGGTGGTCTGGAGGGTAAGAAGACAACAAAAGATCCTACTCTGAGATTTTTACAGCCTACCTATCTTCAGGGTAGGACTACTTCTTAGTTTGATGGTGCCTCACAAAACTTTGGTCATCAGTGTGGAGCTGGAGGTCTRATCAAGTATACAGACCACGCCATAATTAAGTGGACCTACAACTGTGGTGAGGGCACAAATACCAAAGTTGAACTACTTGGTGTCTGGGCTACACTCACCCTGGCTACCAGACTTCACATTCTGGATATGCAAGTTCTTGGCGACTCTAGAATCATTATAGATTGGCTAAACAACAAATTCAAGCTACAAGTCATTGCCCTGGAATGTTGGAAAGACAAAATTTCTGAACTTATCAAAGGCTTTACACAGATCAACTTCACTCACACTTACCAAGAATTAAATTTGGAGTTTGATCTACTTTCCAAAAGTGATGTACAAGAACAAGCGGGGAAACTGACTTTCTACCAATGGAAAGATGGCCATGTGGGATCAACACACCATTTATATTTTTTTTAGTTGCTATCAGAGATTCAACACTTAGTCTTTTTTGGTTTTTTGGTATTTTGATCAGAATATCTATATTACTTACCTATAGACTTTGTAAAAGCCTCTATAGTCAGAGATTAGAATTACTGAAGCATTTTCTCTAAATTGTCTGTACACAATAATAGACAATCTATCACACAACAATAGACAATCTAGCTTGTATTTATGGCCAGACTAAATTGCATTAATGAGATCGATGATATCATCTCCATATCATCTCCATCTTGAGAAGCAACCAATATAATTTTGATACTTACCATACATTATAAATATAATGAGAATTTTTTCTTGTAGAAAAAAAAAAAACTAACATCATTTAATACACAGAATTTTCTTTAATAAAATTGGCTTATCAATGTTTCGATTAATAAATGAGTTAATAGGTCTAAGGACTAAAAACTCGAGCCATCACTATCCCAACATTCTTGTATTGACATTGTTTTTAATAATGAAATAAAGTATACCACACTTTTGAGAAAAATAAACCTTAATAAAAATATCACTATACTTACTTCACTAACAAATAAAACTTCAACACTCAAACAAAATCCCAATAATCAAACAGACAACATCTTTGATTATTGTATTAAATGTCATGAATGCTAACATGTAGTGGAATACTTTTTTAAACAAGTGGATATAGAATTTGAGGGGTTTGAGGTTAATATTTCTCATTTGTGTTTTATTTAAAAGAATTGTTTATTTAAAATTAAATTTATCATAAAAATAAAAACTAAAATTAAATTAATCATAAAAATAAAAACAAATATATATATATAGTTATTCACCATGGTTGAATTTATTTAATTGAATTTATTTAATTAAATGTATTTTTTTTTATTTTATATTAGTTATGAAAATTAGTTTTAACTAATCTTCACAACTAATATAAAATCACTAATCACACAAATTATTCACAAACTATTTTAATTAATATAAAGGATGAGTAAGCGTCCTCCAACCCCTTTATTGAGTAAATAAATGCAATATCTCATTATTTTTGTGGGGTTATTCTTCTTATTTTGTTGACATCTGATATTCCTTATTATACCTGTCAATAGGCATGGTATATAGCTTTGAGTTAGGCTTGACTTTTTATTAGTTCATGGTTAACCATAAAATATACATCCCTTTATCCAAAATT
>JASDQU010207729.1:11362-21676 GCA_032191745.1 Picea mariana | reverse complement strand
TTTGGGTATATGTATAAAATTTTGTCTCTCTCCATAAAACATGAATAATATGGATTTGGAACTATGTGATCCAGTTGGCTATTAGTGGCCACCCACCTATTCCAACTGGATCCTCTTATCCATTTTTAGTTTAGCACGTTCTTCTGTACTTCTTTGTAATTGTGGGTTCTACACTTCTGGGGTTGTCTGAAGCCCTACACATCTTCCAGGTGGATATTGGTGGCCTCTCACCTAATCCAACTGGCTTATTTTGTATGTTTTCTTGTTAGCACATCTTGTTGTACTTCCAGGGTCATTTTTGAGGCCCAAATAGTGTTTTTTTGGATCGCCACAGTCAAAATATAGATGGAGTTAGAGTTTGATGGTATGTGTAGTTCTATGAAAGACCTTTCCAACGAGCTATCACGCACCTAAAATGGAGGTCGTATGCAAAAGTTATGACCTTAGGAAGTTGAGGTACCAACTTACCCATAGGGGCCCACATGACTTTTGACATTTCACCTCCTAGGGTTAGGTTTTTGGATGTCTAGGGTTTTGAAATTCACAAGTAATATCAAAAAGGGCTCTAGAGCCTCATTTTAATTCATTCTACTCAGACAGATGTGCGTAGTAGCCACATCTCTTCTCAGAGATAGTTACCACCATTCGAGCAAGTGTTTCAGTTCTGCAATTTTACAATTTCAGCCTATTTCATTATTCAATAGTCTATAGAAGATATTGTTCACTGGATATTTGTGTTATTCTTCATATCTCCATGTTTATTGTAATCAGTCTGTTAATCAGTTCGTTCCACTCCTAAATTTGGATCAGTGGTATTAGAGCGGTCTGCTCTTCATTTATTTTTCTTTGTGCATGTCCCCAATAAGATCTGGGTACAAGAAGTTAGGACTCAAACCAATCGATCCATTGCAAGATCGGTCACACCGAGCCCGACAACAACCCATGGGGGACGAAAATAAAGATGATGGAGAAAGAGATCCTATTAAAAAATTTCTCGAGGAAGCCCTCATGCGACAAAGGAACGAAATGATGGACAACTTCACGCAGATCCTTCGACGGCTGCTCACAGGAGAAGAATCTTCATCAAGCGGCCATGCAAACCCCTTCTAGGGGTGATTTTAAGGATGAAAATTTATTTTAAAATGTAGAAACCTTGGTGAATCTTACTAATCCTTCATATGTCAACGATAAATGTTTGGTGATATTTTTGTAAAAATATTCAAATTTCTAAGTATTCTATATAGTTTTTATAAAATTTTGGCGATTTTTAAGGTAAAATAATTTTATCCTATAGAATTTGGGTGAATCATTTTTAAAATAACGAATCTCATTTTTGGAAAAACCATGGAAAATTAGCCCATGAGCGAAATTTAGCCCCTAAAATCATCCCTGAGGTCCCCTTCAAGGTATAGGTAAATTTGTATATTCCATTATTTGAAGCACTGATAGATGCGAATGTTGTAGATAAATGGTTGAATCTGCTCGAAGGGTATTTTTCGGTCCACAATTTTTCCAATAGGGAAAAGATCACTTTTTCACTCCTCAAGGTCGTTCCCCATGTTAAACACTAGTGGGATACTTACTTTGAGAAAAGGGACGTAGAGGAATCTGAAATGTTTGTGGTGGCCCCTACATGGGATTCCTTCTGGGATTCCATTAAAGAACAGTATTACCATGTTGGAAGCTACGAGGACCAATACACCAAATGGACCACCCTACTTCAAGAAAGGGACCAGATAGTACCATATTTCACCAATATTTTCCATACCCTGCACACAAAATTGGGTATCAAAGACTCTGAGCATCATCTGGTGCTCAAATATCGCGGTTGTTTGCATAGATAAATTCAAATGGAAATGGATTTTTTGGACATTGCCTCATTGGGCATGGCTTATAGATACGATGTCAAGACCGAGCATAAATTTAAGCAGAAAAGGCGAGAGTTTGGATCTGCAAACCCCTCACAACTGAATCAGGGCAAAGGCATCCCCAACCCACACAACAAGGGACCAAGTTGAGATGGTCGCCCTTGGGACAACCAGTCCAAGCCGCAACACAAGAAGGGAAATGAGAAGACGAAGAAGGACACGGGAAAATGGTGTGAGTACCATAAAAGCCCTTGGCACAACACCGAAGAATGTTGCTCCAAGCAGTCACTCATGGTTGAAGTGAAGGCTTCTGAGTCAGAGATCGATTCTGATTTTGAATCAAATCCTGAAGGAGGGAAGTGGATTATCGATGTTGAACCCAGTGCCACGGTCACTACCACCAAAGTCCGGCCAAGCAAACCAGAAGAACCAGAGGAAGGGGAATGCCTCTTTCACTCGCAGATGTGGGTAAAGGGGGATCCGCTTCATTTCATTGTCGATAGTGGTAGTCAGAAGAACATGATTTCAGCAGAGGTCGTCAAGCGATTGGACCTACCAATGACACTGCACCCGCATCCCTACACCATCGACTGGCTTTGCCAAGGAAGAGATATTTGTGTCATCCAACAGTGTCATCTACCCTACGGCATCAAGCCTTTCAAAGATAAGGTACTGTGTGATATTGCTCCCCCTGAAGTTTGTGATGTTCTTTTAGGACAACCATATTTTTGGAAGTGTCATGTTGTGTATGATTCTAGACCCCGCAGTGTTATTATTACTTTGGGTAGACAATTGTATAGGATACCAGAGGTAGCGCCGCTTACTTCTATTTCTTTAATCTCTGCTAAGAAATGCAGTAAGGTCATTTCACATACCAGAAAGTTCATCTTTTTTTTAATCCGTGCTCACTGTAAGCAGAAGGTCATCGCCACATCTGTGGCCTCTACACAAATTCTCTCTTTGTAGCAGAAGCAGGTGGACAAGATTGTGGAAGAATGCAGAGACATCTTCTCCCCACCTACAGGGGTACCGACACACTGCCAAGTCAAGCATCCAATTGATATGACCCCCGGCACACCTCTACCTAATGGACTAGTCTATCGTCGCTTGTTGATGGAAAATGATGAAATCAAGCATCATATACAAGAGCTTCTCTAGAAGGGGCACATCAGAACCAACTCCTCCCCTTATAGAAGCCCAATTGTACTGGTGCAGAAGAAGGACGGGACTTGGTGACTTTGCATTGATTACAGAGCCTTAAACAAAATCACAGTCGAGAACCAGTACCCCATTCCCAAGATTGATGACCTTCTTGACCAACTCAAGGGGGGAAATTTCTTCAGCAATATTGACCTAAATTTTGGCTACCACAAGATTCCCATCGAACCAATTGATGTATGGAAGACAACCTTCAAGTCTAAAGAAGGTCTCTTCGAATGGCTAGTCATGCCCTTTGGCTTAACAAATGCACCAGCCACTTTCATGAGGTTGATGGATGATGTGTTGAGACCCTTCATCAACTCCTTAGTGGTGGTATATTTGGATGACATCCTCATCTTTAGCAAAACGTAATAGGAGCACATGCGGCATACTCAGCGGGTTTTGAGCAATCTGCGACAACACAAGTTATATGCCAACTTGGAAAAATGCTCTTTTGGCATGAACAAGGTACAATACTTGGGCTACATTGTTGATGAGCATGGGGTACATGTTGATCTAGCTAAGATCCAATTCATTTGTGACTGGACAGCCCCGACCACACCGATCGAGCTTCGGAGCTTCATTGGACTAGCCAACTTCTATCGATGGTTCGTGTTGGGATTCTCCCATATTGCATGGGCCCTCAACCAGGTGACCAAGGGTGGTGGTAGGGAAAAGTTTATATGGGGGAAGGACCAACAACGAGCATTCAATGATCTAAAGCATCGCTTGTGTTCAGCTCCAGTACTCTCCTTGCCTGATCTGCAACAACCATTCGAGATTGAGACTGATGCATCTGACTATGTTGTGGGGACAGTTCTCACTAAGCACAGTCATCTGGTGGCATACCATCGTGAAAAACTCTCAGATATTTTCCATAAATACCCCACCTATGACAAGGAAATGTATTCCATTGTACAATCCTGTCGTCAATGGAAATATTACATTCTGGTAAAGGAGACGATCATACACACTTATCACAATCCTCTGTAGTTCATACGGACACAGGTGAAATTGCAGAACAACTGCCATCAAAAGTGGTCCACCTACCTGCAGAAGTTCCATATCAACATCAAGTATAAGACAGGTATGTCAAATCGTGTCGTTGACTGCCTCAATCAACCTCCTGTGGATGCACTCACCACTGTGCTCCATTCCTGTGGGCATGAAGCATTTGAGTGGCCCCAACTTTATCAGCAAAACCCAGACTTCGCCACCACCTATCAACTCTTGGGTATGGGTGCAACTATCATTGATTTTCACATTCAGGATGGAATATTATGCCACTTGGGCCATCTCTGTGTTCCTACAAGTGAGCGTACAAAGATGATTTAGGAATCCCACTACAGTCGGATGGCAGGACATTTTGGCATGGAGAAAACTGTGGTTGTTCTTCAGAAACTTTTTTATTGGTCAAAACTTCGACAGGATGTCAAAAAGTATATCAGATCTTGCACTTCCTGTGCCATTTCTAAGCCAACCATCAAGAAGCAAGGCTTATACATCCGTCTTCCTACTCCCGAGAAGCCTTGGGAATCCATCTCAATGGATTACATGTCTAGCCTTTCGTCCACCATGCAAGGAAATGACTATGTATTTGTGGTCGTTGATCAATTTTCAAAGATGGCCATCCTCACAGCCTGCAAGAAGAATATCACAGCAAAAGATACTTCCAAGCTCTTCTTCGAACGAGTGTGGGTCCACTTTGGGATACCACAAACCATCATCTCCGACCGGGACAGCAGGTTCCTTGACACATTTTGGTCGAGTCTCTAGTCATTGTTGGACACCAAGCTCACAAAATCCACTGCTTTCCACCCCCAAACAGATGCCCAAACAGAGGTCGTCAATCAGATGATTGTGCACATCCTGCGCATGCACAACTCTAAGCATCCACGTACATGGGACGAGAGTCTCCCCTATGTTCAACACAGTTACAACAGGGATCTCCATAGCTCCACCAGCCATAGCCTATTTCAGGTGGGGATAGGATGCCAACCCTTGGGACCCATTGATGTTGCACTTCCCCTTGCCACCACACAGACAGGCACTTCCCATGATCAGTCTGTGATTGGCAAAGCCACCAGATTGATTGAGTGGATTTAGCACATACGCCAACAGGTCCAGAAGATTTTGCAGAAATCCAATGCTAAGTACAAGCAACGCCATGATCAACACAGGGTACCACACCAGTTTCAGGTTGGCAAAAAAGTATGGTTACATTTGCATAAGGAGTGTCTCACAGGGCCCCATCGAAAGCTCCACCCACTTTGTTATGGGCCTTACACTATCACCAAGGTCATGGGTAGCAATGCTTTTGAGCTCAACACTCCACCCTTCTTTGGCCTGCACCTAATGTTCAATGTGGACCTCCTTCAACCATATTTTCCACCATTATTGGACACCTCAGAGATCGCAGAACAACTGACACCCACATAGCTCAACCCTCACTGCATGGAACAAGCATCCACTAATCATATAGTGGACACATAGCTCAAGGGCACTCGCTAGTAGAGGATTCATCTTTATCGGGTTGTCAATGCAGGGAAACTCCTACACTAAGGAAAGTGGCTCACCCAGGGCCAAATCAGCAAAAGTTTCCTCACCTGATGGGGGAACTGTTGATGGGCGAAATTGACCGTCCGTCAACTGGGAGAGTGGATCCGGTCTGGGGTTGTCTAAATAACCCAAGCCGTTTGGGATAACCCACCCTGACGGGTTTAGCGGCTCTGTTAGCCGATCTAAGTCTTAAAAAAATAAAAAGAAAACTACTCTAAAATAACTAATCTAACTAAAAATAACTATTAAAACAAACTAATAAACTAATCTAACTAAAAATAACTATTAAAACAAACTAAACAAATCTAACTATTCTAATCTACTATCTAATACTATGCTAACTCTAAGAAATTAAATATCTAACTACTAACAGAAATAAATCTTATTCACAAAATGTACAATATTTACAATTTACAGATTTGAATGAAAACCTGAAAAACTCATTAATATTCTGTCCTAAGACAGCGAGAGCTATTGTTTTTTATTTTTTTAATTTTATGTAAAAGAAATAAACTGAAAACTAATAAACTAAGCAACTAAAATACTAACTCTAACTACAAGTCTAAACTACACATATATCTAACTAAACTACTTCAATTATACTAACAAATTAACTATCAAATAAATAACAAACTAACCTAGAGAAACGCTCCAAGTTTGTCCTGTATGTAATGATTGTCTTAGCTGATCGGAGGGAGGAAACCCGCACCGAATTATCCACAAGCTTCTCGTAAACTAGAAGCAGTTGTGCTCTCCAAATATAATTACAGGACAAACAAGACATAAAAATTTACAACAATCTTATGATTTATAAATCTTCACAGTTAGATAAATCTGTATGCAAAGATCTATACACAATGATCCAATTAATGAAGAAGAGAAATCTGTGATTCATTAACTGAAACAAAATAATTGTTGTACTTTTAAATAATGAAAGAAATCATATATGGATAACACTTTAATCAAATAACATCATCCTGCAATAGATTATGATAGCTAAAGTAGTCTATAATCAACTGCAAACTGATATGTATAAAACATGAAACAAAAGTTTGATATATTGAAAGCGAAAGCTATTACAAGACATCAACTCTTGTCTCAGTTTGTATCAAAAATCCATAGCCTGGTTCTCCCACAAGTGAAGATGCCTCTTATTACAAAAAATAATAAGTATTTAAAGACCTCCTACAGGGTAAAACATCCCTGTGGAAGTTATCAAAATTGTTTATAGAAAATCTGGGATGATATCCCAAGTTTGACTAAACTAACATCCTAAATAAAAACTATATCACACAAATATCTCCTAGACTGTCCAGCATGCCCAATGCAATTCGAATGTACCTGAAAGAGGACAAAAATGGACAAGTTAAGAGGATATTTTGCTAATGAAAATGATAAAAATCTAATTCTAAAGACTAGCTACAGAATCTTGCGATTCTGTCGTTGGTCTAAATCAAACACAGAATCGTATTAAAATCAATTCAAATCTTAGAAAATACATTCAAACTACCAAAAGATATTTGATTGCTAAAAGCCTCATTCAAATCGACACTTGTATGCAAATTGAACAAACTAAATCAAATGATAACCTAGATAGCTACACTCTGTTTAATTCGTTATAACCAATTCGGGTAAACAACATCTTATTGGATAACCGAACAGTAATGAAATCATTTTCATAATCAATTGAAATCAACACAAAAGGTTGCTTCAGCTATCCACAAGATCACTTCGAATCCAAACCAAATTAACATGATTGTTTTCTCAAATTGATCGCACTACATTAAACATAACAAACGATCCATGCTATTAGCGAATCAAATCAAAACTGGTATACAAATTATCACAAACGAAATCATAATGGAATTAATCGGTTGATAACAGGGTCTGTGGGACTCGTCCAACCGTTTGTTATTGCCAATTGGGGACAGACAAAATCGATTGACATTCAACGAAATCGTCACTTGAATTCATTTCAAAACGAACTATAAACCGAATTTTCTCATCTGAATTCAACAGAAATAACATATGTCAATCTAAGTTTAACAAACTCGTTTTGAAAATTAAAATCAACAGAGCAGAATCAAGTCTATTTTTGATACGAATCCAACTCATAAAAACAATCGTGCTAACTCAAGATACGCAGCAATCCAATCAAAACAAGAGTGAATCGAACAGTTTGAGTTTGACATAGTCGTTATGAATCAACACAGTTCCATGATTTCGACGAAGAGATCTTTTGCACAGGTCAGATATAATCCAAATCCAAACGAAAATGTTGACAAAACAGAGTCGTTTTTCCAATTTTAATAGACTACATCATAATTATCAAGCCAATTCAATCCTATGAAATCATTTCAAAAATCAAATCATAAAAACTAAATCAGGGTCGCTGTGATCCAACCATAACGAAATTATATCAAATCAAAACATAGTCGTGCTCTAATTTTAGCATAAAAACCTCATGTTCAGGTTAGATACAAGCAAAATCCAAGCGAAAGAAAAAACCATGTATTTCGTTAACTCAAACCAACAGACAAACGAATCAAACTCGGTGAAAACCAATCAATTGCTAAACTGGGCACGACCAAATCGTTAAACCAAATCATAACTTCATTTAATTTTAGCAAAATGAAAACAATGTACAGGATCCACAACATAACCTTTTTTGATATGGCCATGACAGAGTCATTTTGAACAATGGACAGGGCTATTTGAAAACCAAACTCAATTCATTATATTAATCCTATCAATTCATAGAATGGAATTGATATCGAAATTCATACCTGGATGATGAACAGACAACTTGGTCATGATAGTTTGGAATTGACGAAGGCTGTAGCTGATTCAACATTCCTAAATACGATGGAACCAGTGGTTTTCTACTTCTTGTCATTAGCTTGAAGCTTGTCCCTTTGGCTTGTCAACACTGTAACTTGGTTTTCCAATGATTTGATTTTAGACTGTAATAAGGGAACGTCGATATAGTAGCGTTTCAACCACACATTACATTGGTTGCACGACAACTATTCGGGCTTCGAAATTGCAGGTGAGGGTTTGGTTAAATCACCGAGGGTTTCATTAGGTAGCTTGATCCTTGGGTAACTAGGATTGTTCTTTAAGCATGGAGGCAAATTAGAAACGAAGTCATAGGGTGGATCGGAGCACAGACCTTGGGAATAAGGGTACTCACTAGCCAGGAAGCGCTCGATATCAAAGTCAGAATCCTCACTGAGGACTATGGGCTTCTGCTCAGCATTTGGCTTAGGTTTATTCCGGGCCAGTCTCGATATGAGTCGAGCATTCTTTTTACCTTTTCCATCGACAGTAGGGTTACCCTTAACCTTCTTGCTCACAGGCTTTTTTACAGCCTCAACCTTGTCTGTTATAACGTCGGGTAGGTCAATATCAGGGCTGACCAAGGGTTTGGGAGAGGGTAGAAGGGCATGAAAAGGCACGAGTGGCCCGACCTTAGTCTCACTAACCACAGATTTATCAACTTGGACAGACTCTGAATCAACAATACCATTCTGAGAGAGAAAACCTTGCCGACTATCGCCGTGGAGGTTTAAATGCTGTGAATGACGATGAGTCTTATCAGGCCATGGTGAAACAAGCTACTATCGGCCTTCTCTTGTTTAAACCTCTTAACCATTTTATAAAGACTACGTTGGAAATAAAATAGCATGTTCAACGGATAACCCATGAAATTCATTAACAGTCGAAGGTGATAAAGAAAAACCAGTCCATACTAACCCTCATAGGTCACGAATTGTTTAACCACTATCAAAAGATCATGCCACCTTGGTTTAAGCGTGGAAATAGGCATACCTCCGTCACAGGATGTGACCTTTCGTGAGACAAACAATAACGGCCATGGAACCTCCTCAACTTTAGAGTTTTTAAACCATCGCTGGCTCGTGGCTGCTAATCCTGTGGCAGAGCTGATGCACTCTTCACTAATTTCAAGCTGAATGTCACCTATTTTGGCCCTACACCCATCAAAATTCAGGGTGAACTGTTGTGCAACAAACAGATTAAAACCCTCAAACCTTTGTACAAACGTGAGCCAAACATTATCTTGTAAATATTTCTGGGCGTTATCGAATAGTAGCAGGGCTTGACTGTCGTTCGGCTCAATTCGCACCACCGGTGCCATGGAGAAGAGCACACAGTGAGCGATGTGAACGAGCCAAGGTTTGAACGCAACATACACAGGAGCAAAATGCTCACAGGCTTACCCGATGCTAGCAGAGGTGAAATAGGGATAGGGGTAAGCATTAATGACATCGTGCGAAGGTGGTGGAGCTATTTCTGTCCATGCAGAATATTCATTACCATGGTACAACCGTCGACACTTTCAACTATTCAAATCACAACGCATATGTGTTACAACTATGCCACTTCAATCAATCAATCGAAACCTTTGGTAAGTAGATAAACCATTCGCGCAATCAAAAGTTATGCCATAGTTTTTAAAACCAAACACACAAATTGAAACCAATACCAAGTGTTGTATGAAACGATTCATACCAAGGGTTTAAATCATAACACCAATGCTTTTTCATATAATCAATATGTCAAGTGAATTGATCAAATAACATGTAGATCCAATTGCCAATGCATCACAACTCAATCACTCATGAAACGAAATTACATAATCAATCAAAGAATGTCAAATGAGTAC
>JASDQU010207729.1:0-11312 GCA_032191745.1 Picea mariana | reverse complement strand
ACCATGAATTTCGTCTTCTTTGTGATCCATGCTCACATTAAGCATAAGTTCATTGCCACATCCTTGACCTCTATACAGAGCCTCTCTTTGCAACAGAAGCAAGTGGATGGGATCGTGGAAGAATATAGAGACATATTTTCCTCACCCATCAGGGTACCGATGCACTGCCAAGTCAAGCATCCAATTGATCTAACCCCTAGTGAACCTCTACCTAATGGACCAATCTATCGTCACTCACTAATGGAAAATGGATAAATCAATCGTCAGATCCAAGAGTTGCTTCAAAAGTGGCACATCACACCCAACTCCTCCCCTTGTGGAATCTTGATTGTATTGGTGCAAAACAAAGATGGTACCTAGTGGCTCTGCATTGATTACATAGCATTAAACAAAATCATAGTCAGGAATAGGTACCTAATTCCCTAAATTGATGACCTTCTTGACCAACTCAAGGGGGAAAATTTATTCAACAATATTGACCTAAATTATGTCTACCACGAGGTTCCCATCGAACCAAATGATGTATGGAAGAAAACATTCAAATCTAAATAAGGTCTCTTCAAATGGTTGGTCATTGCCTTTGGCTTAAAAAATGCACCAACAACTTTCATGAGGTTGATGGATGATGTATTGAGACCCTTAACCACTCTTTTGTGGTGGTATATCTAGATGACATCCTCATCTACAAAACAACTTAGGAGGAGAACATGCAACATATTCAATAGGTTTTGAGCACTCTGTGGTAGCACAAGCTATATGCCAACTTGGAAAAATGTTCCTTTGGCATGAACAGAGTCCAATACTTGGGATAAATTGTTGATGGGTATGGGGTACATGTGGATCTAGCTAAGATCCAAGTCATTTGTGACTAGCCAACCCCGACCACACTAAGCGAGCTTTGGATCTTCTTGGTACTTTCCAACTTCTACCGATGGTTCATGTTGGGATTCTCCCATATTGCATGGGCTCTCAACCAAGTGACCAAGGGAGGTGGAAAGGAAAAGTTCGTATGGGGGAAGGCACAAAAATGAGCATTTGATGATCTGAACCATCGCTTGTGCTCAGCTCTAGTACTCTCCTTACCTGATCTACAACAACTGTTTGAGATTGATACTGATGCATCTGACTATGATGTAGGAATTGTCCTCACTCAACATGGTCATCCAGTAGCATACCATAGTGAGACACTCTCATATACGGTTCGAAAATACCCCACCTATGACAAGGAAATGTATTCCATTATGCAATCCTACCGTCAATGTAAACATTACATTCTAGGAAAGGAGACAATCATCCACACTGATAACAAGACTCTATAGTTGATACAGACACATGAGAAGTTGTTGAACGAACTCCATCAAAAGTGGTCCACATACCTGCAATAGTTCCATCTCAACATCAAGTTGAATACAAGGAGCACAAATCATGTCACTGGATGCCTTAGTCGACCTTCCATTGCTGCACTCACCACCGTGCTCTATTCTTGTGGGCATGAGGCATCTAAGTGGCCCCAAATTTATCGTGCGATCCTGACTTCGCCACCACCTATCAGCTCTTGGGTACATGCATGAATGTCACCGATTTTCACATTTACGATGGACTCTTATGCCATCTATGCCACCTCTGTGTTCCTGCAAGCAAGTGTGCAAAGCTGATTTGGGAGGCTCACTATAGTTAGATGGTGGGACATTTTGGTGTGGAGAAAACTATGGTCATTTTACAAAAACATTTTTGTTGGCCAAAACTTCGACAGGACGTCGGCAAGTATATCAAATCTTGCATTGCCTATGCCATTTCCAAGACAAACATCAAGAAGAAAGGCTTATATATCCCTCTTCATACTCTCGAGAGGCCTTGGGAATCCATATTGATGGATTACATGTCTGGCCTTTTGTCCACCAAGAAAGGGAATGATTGTGTATTTGTGGTGGTTGATCAGTTTTCAAAGATGGCCATTCTCACATCCTGCAAGAAGAGAATCACAGTGGCAGATATTACCAATCTATTCTTCGAATGAGTGTGGTTCCATTTTGGGATACCACATACAATCATCTCTGATCAGGATAGCAAGTTCCTCAACATATTTTGGTTGAGTCTCTGGTCACTGTTGGACACCAAGCTCACTAAATCCACTACCTTCCACCCTCAAACTGATGGAAAAATAGAGGTCGTCAATTGGATGATTGTGCACATCTTGCACATGTATAACTATAAGCATCCACACACATGAGATGAGAGTCTTCCCTATGTTCAACACTGTTAGACGTCAAAATTCCTCAGTTCAATAATGTCACATTCTCATTGTCATAAGTGTTGAAAGTGTCACACTTTTGTTGCAAGTGTTGTAAGTGTTGTTTTCTCTTTCCACAAGTGTCACATCATGAACGACACCATGAAAACACTTGATACAACCCCTAAAACATGTTAGAAGAATAATCCCCATTATCTGATAGTCGAAACAATTTTTTTTCTATGAGAATTGATCATCTTGATAACTTTTGGGAAGATTAGCGCTTCCCTGCTCATATGTAGGGAGCGTTAGAGATCCTTTACCATATCACATAGAGAGTTGCAGCGCTCTATTTCCCATTATAAGGGAGCATTGAATTGGTTGAGGAAATCTTGGAAGAAATCCCTTTTTTCTCTAAACACATCTATGGATGGATCAAGTTAGTTTGGATCGAATCTAACCCCTAGGATGCATCTAAGGGAGATATCACAATTGTTGGAGCCATATACTCAACAAATCCCAAATATAACCTAGGTGGTTGAGCCTCTCAAATCCTATAAATGGAGGCATTCTCATGGTGAACAAGGAGGAGAAATCAACAAAGCATTGTTATTTTGATTATGGATCTTTCGATCAAGTGTTGGATGAGGATGACATTGTTGCAACATCATCTAAAGCTTGTAAGTTTTCTTTTTAAGTTCTCATTAATATACTTGGCCTATTTCCTTCTAGTATGTGTTTACATGCACTTGTATATGTTTGTTTTAATATTCATAGATAGATCGATTTTGTCTAATCCATTAGAGTAGGAGATAGTTGTTTGTCTCTTGTGATCCATTGTAGGTATTATTTGAAACTCGCGTATTGGAGAAGATTGGACAAACTTAGAAAGTGAGGTACATCATACTATCCGTCCTTCTCTATTTTCGATGGAAATAATTAATTTATAAGAATGGTAGTGTCCAAAGGTAGTTTTTTGTATTGGTAGAGGTGTCTGTACTCCAAGGGAAAATTCACCTCTCCACAGGGGAATTATTCTGTAACAGAAATTGGCGACTCCACCAGGGAACAAACTTTCATTTTTATTCTTTCCTTGGTTTTTCTGTGACCTTTTCCTATCCTTGGATCCTATTTTCTTATTTAATCTATACTTACATATTTCATCTTTGCTAAAGTTGTCTCACATAGTATCTCATTGAATTTCCCTTAGTTTTTGAGTTTTCCTGGTTTTTCTAAAACTTGTCTGAGGACTAGTGCCCTCTCCAGTTTAATTCATATCATTTATTACTTGATTGACTCTTCCCTGGAGTGAATTAGGGAGCGTTGTAGTGCTATGGTGCTTTGATTACTAGAGCACCGATTTTTCTTTCTTTAAAAAATTGTAGTTCTCTTGCTTGTTGGGAATAATCTTTTGATATTTTTCTTTGACTCAAATCCTGTTCTATCAGACCTTGTATTCTATTTGACTCAAGCTTGGTATTTTTTCATTCTTTTAGTCTTAATTGAGTTTGTGTTGTCTTTCCTTATTGAAAAATCAATCATTTTCTCTCAAAATTGGTTTCTTTTGTTTCTATTCTTGATTATCTGATTGATTAGATATTTTCATAAGGAAGGCCATTGATCGTAGTATTGTTTTCTCTTTGATCCCTTACTCGATTCCGAAAGACTATAAAGTGTGATTTTTTGTTTTTAGTGTTTTTCTTTAAGTTAATAGTTTGTTCTTCTTTTGGTATCTTATTTATTGTTGAGAGCGTATTTGTTTGTGTACTTTTGCTTCCTCTTTTTCAAAATCACAGTAGTGAAATCATTTTTTATTATTAGTGAAAGCAAGAAGCATTAGACGAACTTTTCAATTTACATTCGCAATCAAACAAAGAAGGACTTGTCTGTATTTGTTTTTGGATATTGGGAAATTTTTCTTTATAATTTGGCAAATTGTTTGAATTCTTGTTGAGAACAAAATAGCATAAAGGTTTGCATTCTTGAGTGTTTGATTAGTGACAAAAGAAAAGAAGTTTTTCTCCTTCCCATCGCTAGAATTTCATTGAAAAGAAAAGTTGCATATCATTATTTATTCCTTTTTGGGAAGTTGATTTTCCAACATCATCGGTTTCACTATCATACACCTTTGTGTAACGAACGACCATTAAAATGAATGCTAGTTAAAATCAAACTAGAAAATTTTATTTTTAAGATATTTACACCAATAATAGACTAGGACTGGAGCTTTGGAATAAGTTGTGAGAATAAATCTTCAAATCATTCAAGAAAAATTCATAATATTTCTATAGGGAGATTAAATCCAACCTTCATATAAGCATAGTTGAGATCCCCCTCTCACATAGGGGTTACACATGAGGTCGCATGCGAGAGAGAAATGAAGATTATCCCTCTGAGGATTAACTACACGTAGCAATACGATCGTTTATTGTGTGTTCTTCTTGAGGATCAACTATTTTCGTTTGGTCTTGGAGCTTCATGAATTGTGAATCCATTCGGGGTCCTCTGGGGTTTATCGGTCCATTTGTCCTCAGTTCTCTTGAATAATTTTGGACTTGATATCCTGCCCATACATTCAGAATCGACTGTCGATTGTACCTGCCCATAGGATGAATGAGAGTTGGTATCCTTAGTGGCCATAATATTTAGGGTCCTTAAACAAGGTGATGATGAAGGGAAGTCTTCATTGTACCTGGAATAGACGTTGGTCAAACTCCCTTGGGCTCCTTGGAGGGTAACCCGTGGATAAAATCGTGAGGGAACTTGCACCAAGGTGTAAGTCTGTTAAGAAGGCTGCCAACGTAACCGATCTACCCGCTCACATCCTATCTCATTCTCAATTTTATCACATGATGTTGGATTTCATCACCAACTAGTATGCTCATTGAGAGAAGGCATTGTTTGCTTGTTGGTTTTCTAGATTTTTTTAGCGAGTGTTGTTTGTTTACTTTAGTTGTCATTTAAAATTGGTATTGTGGCTGATAAAGGTCTTCACAGATCACATAGGATGCAAGGGTTTCATCCACAAGGCTATGAACCCCTACCTCCTAACTCCCTTGAAGACATTTACTGGGAATAGGTTGAGAACCATTCTGACGCTGCGAGTGTTGCTACTCCTTTGCTGGAAAATATCGAAAGAGCCTTAGTTACATTTTACGAAGATTCCAATATTCCTATAAACTCATCTTTGTCAGTTCCTCTCGATCCACTCCTCGTTCGATTGGATTCCTCCCGTTAACGTTGTAGTAGAATATTACCCTCACCTACCATTAAGACCATATCATCAAGTAGATATCGAACCAATACAACCAAATTTTAATGAAGGATGCACTACCCCTGTTTGTTCTACTGAGATGGTAGATCTACAACAGACTCATATTCATTCTATATGGAGAACCCCATTGGGATGAGACCTTTATGAAAAAATTAATTTTAGTCGACCACCCTTTGACCCTCCACATGCATCTGCTTCTGTCGGTGCAGAGGCAAGACTGTCAGGTTAGTTTATCGATCGTCCCATTAGTCAAATAGTCCATATGGCTACCACCTCAAGACAAGTTCAAAGTGACACAGGAGTCATGTTACCTAGTCATTTACAAAGAACTTGAACGGTTACACCTATTGTTCCTCTTCAAGCTGCAACCTCATATACTCCCCAAAACATTGTGGGGACACCTTCACATCAAAGGATGCAAAACCTTTCCACATAAAAAAACCCAACTGGGGGACACATCCCTATTGGGGGGAAACCTCTGTATAGTGGAAAAATCCTTATTGGGGGGCAACCTCCTTTCAGCACACCAATTCCAACTGGGGGGAAACCCCCAATCGCTAGTCAAGTCCTAGTTGCTACCCAACCAATGGCAGTGGGAAAATTTCAACCTCCGTTCACCAGGAATCCCTCACAATCCTAGGGACCACCCTAGGGAGGACAGTTTCACCAAAAACCTTAGGGAGGGCCATCAAACCCCAACCTGCAAGGAGGAATACCAAATCCCAATCCTTCTAGATTACTTTTTGGACAACCCTTCCCAAGCGTCCCAAATCCCACTTGGGGTCCTCAAGGCCAACAATCTTTTCCTCCTCAAGGGAAAAAACCTTACCCTCCTCACAGACAACCTAGTTACCCTCCTGAAGGGAAAACTAGTTATCCACCTCAAGCTAATCAAGAAAACTATCATCCCCTGGGTTACATTAGTTATCCTCCCCATGAACAAATGGGTTTCCCCTCTCCTTTTATGCAAATTCCTCAAAAAATGAATCCTACATTTTTTGGTCAACATCAACAGCATATGGGAGGACCTGTTGGCTACAACTATCCACCACAACTAGTTTACAGTCCCACTAGTGTTCCTATGCCAAACTAGTATCATCCTCAAGTCAATCGACAGTTATCGTTCTTATAAACTCTAGATCTACTAGATTTGTCGCGATTAACAAACGATACCATATTTCACTCTCCTTTTTGGCCAGTTATTCCTGCCAAATTTCCTTCCGATATTCTGAAATTTGACAGTAAACCTGGTGAAGACCCTTATGACCATGTTATGACCTTTCATATATGGTGTTCATCAAATTCACTAATGGATGATTCTATCAGGTTTCATATTTTCCAACGCACACTTACAGGTTCAACAGACAAATGGTACATTGAGTTACAACGCAGAAATTTTCAAGATTTATATTCACTTTCCATGGATTTTCTCACTCACTTTCAATTACCTATCCTTTACAAAACAAGAACATAACTTTTGACCCCCCTTCGTCAAACCAACTCTGTACATATTTCTGATCATATCCATGAATGGAAACGATGATGACGATTGATCAAAGCAACTATTCCTGACCAATTACTAGCTGAATGGTTCACCAAATCTCTTTTACCTACGATTGCTTATGACGGAGCCATGGGTGGTGTCGTTACGAAAGAGGAAGACATTGCTCATGCCTAGTATCTAGACTTGGTTTATTCCCAATCCGATACTTTGTATGAATTGCTTCTGAATTCTCCGCATCCCTTAACCGATCCATCAAAACCACCCTCCACTGCTCATGATGATGGAGTTATCGGTTCTGTCAAAACCTAGACCAATCATTCAGTCACTTCCACAGCTACCAGGTTGACTCCACTCTCATTCAATTCCACCTCGACTCAAGTATATAAGGTGAATACAATTCAATCTGTTTCCCCACAATAATTTTGGGGGAAAGAAACCTAAGAATAAAACTAAGAAAAATAATACTCAAACCGAAAATGCAAAAACACCAGCGCAACCTCCTACTACTGAGAAACAAACACAACAAAAACTGAAATTTCCATGTGTCAATTGTGGTGACAATCACTACACACGATATTGTCACCATCAAGATGAAGTTGCCAAAATTTTCAAAGGAAACTCTCAACCCATTGTGTTGACACATCCTTTTCCACAGTTGCAGTCACTGGTTTCCCAAGTTCTTGTACCTCCAATAGGATGAAACCCAAATCATCCTCCTAACGAGGAAGCTTCATTGAGTGCACACATTCACATGTTTAATGGGATAGATTTGACCACTCGTACTATGACATATGAAACACCACCAAGTAAATATGATAAGGAAAAAGTAACTACTGGAACTACACAGGATCCACCATCCACTACAATTACTCCTCTATTTGGACCACTCCAGATTGAGAAACCAATTTTTGACTCTATTCTATGTCCACCCAAGAGAACAATTCTAAAGTCAACATTTAATCCTAACTCATGTGCTTCTCAAAACTATAACATTGTTGAAGATTTGGCTCAAGAACCTTGTGCTATGTCTGCTCTCAAATTTCTACAACATTGTCCTAGCCAACGTAGAACTCTCTTGGTAACCATCGGAGCAATAGATCTCGAGTCATCTTATAATATCGTGTTCAACCTCTACAATTTTAAATCATTCCTTTCTCACCATCTTGATTTCCAAATCGATGTCGTTGTCCATAATCAACATATTCATCACACAATCTTGGGCGAGGTGGAATCCACATGTGTCATGTCCTTAGCTTTCTGGAAAGGCCTTAAATCACTTGGTATTAATCAATCTCCCACCATGTTATGAGCATTCGATGGAAGAGGTTTCTATCCTCACGGATTATTACAATCCTTAACCATTCAAATGGGAGGAAAAATTGTTTCAATAGATTTTGAAGTAGTTGATGCTCCCCTCAATTATAACTTTTTTCTAGGGAAAATTTGGTTCTATGCCACGAATTTCATCACTTCATCGGTTTTTCGATGTATCCAATTCCCCCATCAAGGTAAAATTGTGACCATAGATCAGTTAGATTACTATAACCCTGACGGTTGCACTCCCATGACCAACAATATTCCTTTCCTAGGAGAATCAAAAATCACTTATGAAAGTGTTGGGGTAGGTCTCTTAAAATACTCTTTGCTAATGGGTACTTTTCCTACACACCTTCCTCCCACTATGAAACACATTGCAACATTTAATATGATTTTGACTATGGCACATCAATCTTTCAAATCATATGATCCATGGATCATGCCTAGTCCCTTAGAATTTGATACACTAGGTGACACTATGCCACTTAGTCTTGCAGAGGCCGAATACGATCCCATTCATTCCGCCTCTCCTCCACCAGATGACCAACATCTGCTGGCATCTACCACATATTTTTTTCCATCATGGTTAGATTTCCTATCCTCTACTTTTGATTACATCCTATATATTTTTCCATTCGATGAATCTATTATGAAAATGCTTAGTATCGAGGAGGCACCATGGGATGACAACCACCATCATTCATCCTTTCTTCCCAGTTTGGATGAAATTGAGAAAGATATTTCCTTTATCTTTCCTATCGATATCGTCGATTGCCCTCAATCTCCAATACTCAATCACTATACCATCTCCAAGGGGAATTTGGGAAATATCTCTCATATGATCACTGTCGACATATCCATTAATAAAGGTATCCTAGAAAACATACAACTAGGCACCAATTGTTCAGTTGAAGAAGTTGAAACTTATACCGCCTTGTTTAAATAATTTCACAACATCTTCACTTGGAGTTACAAATAAATTCCAGGGACCGATCCTTTAATTGGTGTGCATGAAATCCAAACTCACATAGGAGTTAAACCTGTGAGACAAAAACTTCGCCCGATTCATCCTAAGAAAACCATGGCAATCAAGGCAGAAGTGGAAAAAATGTTAAAATTTGTTTTTATTTATCTCGACCCTATGATTGAATCAGTTTCCAACATCGTTCTGGTCTCTAAGAAACAAAATAAATTTTGTGTTTGCGTCGATTATCAGGATCTAAATAAGGATTTTCCCGAGGATAACTACCCTATGCCCTTTATTGACCAAATTATCAATAATTGTGTTGGAAGAGTCATTTATTATTTTATGGATGGATTTTCTGGATATAACCAGATTGACATTTTACCAGTTGATCAACACAAAACAACCTTCATCTTCCCTTGGGGGATTTTCACTTATTGCAAATTACCCTTTGGCTTTAAAAATGCTGGAGCTACTTTTCAGTGGGCCATGTCATATGCATTCCATGACCTCAAACATATCGTTTAACCTTACGTTGATGATTTACCAGCTCACTCGACTAATCGATGAGACCACATTGGTCATCTAGAAGAAATTTTTCTTCGATGCAGGTTTTACAATATACGTTTGAACCCTCATAAATGAATTTTCACTATTGAATCAGGCAGACTCCTAAGATTTTTAGTCTCCAAAGATGGGATTAGGGTGGATCCCTTAAAAGTCAAAGCCATTCTAGCTTTACCCCCTCCCACCAAAATTCCCAACTGCAAAGTTTGTAAGGGAAGGCAAACTTTATTTGCCGCTTCTTTTGAAATTACGCCAAAATTACTAAGTGATTCATGATATTGCAACAGAAAGATGCCCCTTTCATCTGGGATGCCACCACTTAGTGCTCATTTGATTCTCTTAAGCATGCCCTAATGAACACACCTCTTTTTCACCCACTGAATTGTGCAAAATATTATATCCTTTATTTGGTTGCCTCTACTTCCACTATTTCCATGGTTTTAGTACAAGAGGATGATGACAACAATGAACATGTTATCTACTACTTGAGTAAGAGTCTATCCAATCCCAAAATCTGGTATTCACATGTCGAAAAGTTGTCTTTGGCAGCATTTATTTCCTTCCAAATATTTCACCATTATATTTTGTTATGCACTACCACGATCATCGCAGACTCGAAACCCATGTACCACATCTTGAATTGTCAAGTACTTGGGGGAAAATATTATAATTGGATCGTCATTCTCCAAGAATTTGATATCGATTTTGCCAAATCCAAGGCTAAGAAATCATTGGTTTTTGAGGAATTAATTTGCAATATTCCCCATACTAATGAGGATATTGATCCCAATGATTCTCTTCCTGATGAATCATTGTTACTCATTAGTATGTACGATCCATGGTACGATGATATCCTTCTCTATCTCCAAACCCAACACTTTCAACCTAGCCTTTCACATGATGAACAACGTCACATTCGACACAACTCAAAACACTACCTCATCGTTGACGACACATTGTACCACCATGGCATTGATACAGTCCTATGATGTTTCTTAACCCATGATGAAGTTGAGAAAGTTTTAAATGATTGTCACCTTGGATCTTGTGGCGGTCATCTTTCTAGGATGGCTACAACCCAATTTTTTTTACATGTCGTTTATTTTTGGCCTTCCATATTCAAAGATTGCATTGAGGTCATTAAAAAATGTCCACCCTGTCAGATCTTTCAGAAGAAAGCATGTACCCACCAAAATCCACTTCATCCCATTGTCTCCATCAACCCCTTTGCAAAATGGGGCATCGATTTTATGCAATGTAAGCCTACCTCAGCCGAGGGGCATGGTTATATCATCGTTGTCGTCGATTATTTCACTAAATTGGTTGAGTCTATGCCTACATTTATTAACAATGGTCGAACTGCAACACATTTTATATTTAACCACATCATCAATCGATTTGGTGTCCCACAAGTTATTTTAACTAATCATGGTTCCCATTTCTAGAACCAGATGAT
>JASDQU010207727.1:17292-27737 GCA_032191745.1 Picea mariana | reverse complement strand
CAAACGGATTTCCCAACCTAGATTCAAATGATGAATAGGGGGTGTCATGTTCAAAAGTGACACTTACTGCCATTAATATGAATTCGAAAACACATCCCTTTCCCAAAATTTCCCCCACCATTTCTGGCGAGTACCTCTTTATTTTTACACAAGCTTGAGGAGGATAACATATGCTTCTCGATGTAAGATCATCCTTCAGATGAGTCCCTCAAACTATGTTTAACGAACCCTAGGAAGGAGTGGTCCGGTCCCATTGTGGGTCTTTCGATGTTTGTTTAACGAGTCCAAGGATAGAAAACTCAGGGGTTTTTCATGTTTTGAGAGTCTGAAAAACACTTAAAGAGAACTCTCCCAGTTCCTTTTTCATCAAAGAGTTCGATGAGCCGAAAAAGTGATAAACTATCGCCCGTCGAACGTTTTTTCAAATAATTTAATGAGCGTGAAAAGAACAAGATCGCTCGGCCATCTTTTCATTTTTATGGAGCGTGAAAAGAGCTTAAAGGATACTCCTTAACGGTCATTGTTTTCATGTTACCATGATGAGTACGAAAAGACGAGAAAAATTATACTCGATTATGTTCTCATATATTTTAGAGCACGAGAACAAACGAATATTGAGCTCGAGGTTTTTTCCAAAAATCCCTAAAAAAGTAGTCATACATGTGACAAAAAGAAAAAACACCCATACCCCCTTGTTCAGACTTCGAAGTTGCGATATCTGGAAAAAACCACACTCACAAGGCTATTAGGGTATTAAGTTTTATAGACAAAGTAATAAAAATAATATAAAAAATCAACAAAATAGTAAAAAGTCGATAAATATGGGTAAAAAGGGCTTTTTACCATTTCATTGTGATTTTCCCAAAAACTTTTCCAACATACCTCATTTTCCCCCAAATTTCTTTGCTCGATTGCAGGAGGCACAAGCGATCTTTCGACGAACCATCTCAGCCAACGAGGTAATCTCTCGATTCTCTAACTTTTCAATGGTTTATTTTTGGTTTTTATTGGCAACTTTTTGGGTTTTGAGTCCATTTTAGGGTCGGAACATGCGCCCAAGCATTCTTGCAGGTGGGCCATGCGAGGCCTGTGAGAATCTAGGATTCTCACAAGTGGCCTTAATGGCACCTACGAGAATCTTTCACTATGCAAAAGGATCACATGTGGGGGCCTAAAAATGGACTTTGAAGTAAGGTTTTTCTCAATAAAAATTATGCAAGATTTTAAAACAAGTTGTTGACTCCCCTCTCATGGCTCTTTTGCAAGTGTTTGACAATCAAAATGTTGGAATGGAGAGAAAGAGAACATGAGGACGATGACTCCATTGTCGGGAAGGACCCGGGTACTGTCGCTGCCCTCTGGGACTGTGGGCTCTTGAAATTTTTCAGGATTCCAGGCATGAGGGCCCAACTCAGGTTGTTGGAATACCTGGTCCACATGTGGGACATGGACCAACAGATATTTCATGTGGGAGTCCATACGCTGACCCTAGATATCGAGGATATTTATTTTCTAATGGGGTTGTCATGACATGGATACCATTCTACTTTGACTGGAGATAGAGGTGTTAGACTCCCGATGAGTGAGTATTGTTGCCAGTATTGTGTTCCTCAGGTAGAGAGAATTAAAGGTAAAGTTGCTATTTGGGGTGTCTAAGATCTGACCCTACAGAACATTTTGTTTACTATTGCATGTATGGCTGGGAGCATGGCTCCGCACATGGATCTCTAGAGCTATTTCCAATACGCCATAGAGTGCATAGAGCCCCAGGTCTTCAACTGGTTGGATGCAGTTCTCCATAGTATGAAGGGACACTTGACGAAGTGCATAAAGGGTGACTTGAAGCAATTTGGGTACAGATCACGTTTGGTTTCATTCTTCCTTGAGAGGGTCCCACTACTGTGACTACAGGTTGATTGGGGTTTACTGGTCCCATAGGATCTGAGGATGCTGAGGTGGTGCAACCTCATGGCTCAACACATAGCAGGGCCTATAATCAAGTATAATGATTCATTTTTTGACTGGTTGAGGCCCCAGATGCTGATGATTGACGACTACGCATATGATGGTTTGGATTTTCGAGGGGATCCGTATTTGGCCTTCCCTGAGGATGATTAGTGGGGTGACATAGGTAAGAAGTACACATTTTGTTCTTTTTAAATGTTTTTGCAAATTTTATCATATGAAATGTTTTTATGTTTATCCAAGAACTAATCAAAAAAAATATTTTTGATGACACAGATGTGGGGCCATATCGACCTCTAGGAATGTCTCCTATTCAATGGTGGGGAGAAGCATCTCTAGTGGCAAGATGGGATGTTGAAGACTATGAGGCAGTGGAGAAGAACTTGGAGGGGTTGACCACGAACATCCCGGATATTTCTATTGGGGAGATTTAGAGACGTTACCAACGCCATACTGTGGGCGTGTCTGAGTCTCTCAGTCAACTGCTTTGTAGGGTGGCCCGAGCAGTTGTGTGTTATCATGAACGTCATTCGTGACACTATTTTGTAGAAGCTATGGGCTTCATATTTTGAGATTTTGATCCTTGGACATAAAATTTTTGTAAAAACTTTTGATCGTTATATACATATATACGGCTTCTACCGGTTTATTTTGTGTTGTGTTATACATGTGATGTGTGATTGGTTTATAAATGCCCTAAATGTATTTCTAACACATAGTTAGCTAATGCATCAGTCAATGTACTTAGATATCTAGGAATGTGCTGATATTCCATATAATCAAAATAACATTCCAAGAGGTGAATTCATAAATATACTCGTAATAAAGTAGGACTTCGGATAGCATAGAAGTTACTTAACTGTAGTACTACTAGCTGCGAATCGAGTCGTATAACCAGGTGGTGGATTTCAAGCGAAATAAAATTAATCAACAATTCGATGACGATGCTATATTCTACAATATTATTGGTCACACGACCGAGGCACACACCTCATAGACTGATAAGTTCATTTGTAGGGGCGTAAAATCCCATGCAGCAGAAGCAAGGTTCTGAGTACTACGGCTAGCACCATCAGTGAAGCCAGTGCGGGGTGGTGAAGACTCCGACATCTGGAAACCAAGAAAAATACATGATAAGCGATCGAGGGCAGAGACCAAATAATGAAAAAACATACTAAAGTAACAAAAAGTATGATACAATAAAATAAAAGCACTCATGCACAGGTGGTCTTAAGCATAGTACTTATTTAAGTATAACCCATTTCTGGGTTCACTCAAAGGGATACCATCATAGTCCACTAAATCGTAAGCTCCTTTCTCCAAAACTCATCTGACGATATAAGGACCTCGCCACATAGCTTCAAATTTTCCGGCTCCTAGCATATCCTGATCTTGTTTGTAAAGGAGAACCAGATCACCTTCGAAGAAAACACGTGGCTTGACATGTTTATCGTATTGAGATTTTACACATTTCTTCTAGGCTTCTATAACTATGGTGGCGTCGAGACGGGTTTCGTCTAATTGCATGAGATACAATAGACATTCTTCTTCGACAGAAGTGCTTGGGAGGAGTTTGAAAGCTAGTTTTACTGAAGGTATCTCACATTCAATCGGCAAGATGGCTTCTATACCATAGACTAATTGGAATGGTGTAAACCTGGTAGTAGACTTAACGGATGTTTGGTAAGCCCACAATGCAGAAAACAACATCGTGTGCCAGATCGTTTTGTGAATCCCTATCATTTGTCGAAGCATGGTAATGAGAATTTTGTTTATTGCTTCAACTTGGTCATTGGCTTGTGGGTAATAGGGTGTTGAGTTGTCATGGAAAAGACCCAAATTTTTAGTGAGTTCAGACATCTTGAAGTTTCTAAAGTGGCTACCGTGGTTAGTAACGATAGCTTGAGGAACACCAAACTGAGCAATGATATGATTAAATATAAATAATACTCCAATCCTTTCGGTATTGTCGAATTTTGGCATGGCCTCGGCCCATTTCGTAAAATAATCTACGGATACAATAATGTAACCATGCCCTCTGACTGAGTGAGGGTGACTTGTCATGAAATCGATACCCCATTTCACAAAAGGACCAATGGAGACCATAGGGTGTGATCATATTTTATTGTTGTAGGTTTGGCAAGCATGGCATTTTTGGATGGAAATTTTACAATTGTTGAATAAAGAAGGCCAAAAATACCCCACTCGTAAGATCTTCTGGGCAGTAGAATACCCAGACATGTGACCACCACAGGATTCCGAATGACAGTCATTGAGGGATTTCTCAGCTTTGTCAAATGTGAGGCAGCGTCGAAAAACAGATTCAATCCCACGACGATAAAGAGTATCACCGAGGATAATATATTGATGGGCTTGGTAGCGTATTCGACGATGGTCAGTGCTAGACAAATTGGGCCAGAAAGTCTGGGTCTGGAGAAATATGATGATATCTCCATACCAAAGGTCATCATAACTAATCAAGAAAAGGGATTCATCGAGTAATGAATCTGCTGCTACCTTTTCCGTCTCAGAGCAGGGAAGGTTGCATATCAACTCGACAAACACCAAGGATTTCTTGGAATTAGCACATTCAAATTCTAAGTAAAACTCTTGGAGTATTACGATATATTTGGAATATTTCCCCCCTAGCAATTGGTGTGTAAGAATGTGCTGCATAGGGTTGCAGTTAGAAATTACCGTAGTCTTGCGAGAAAGGATATAGTGCCGAAAATGTTGAAATGCTTGGACGGCTACCAAGGCTAGTTTTTCAACATGTAAATACTTGGTTTTGGTCATCGTGAGACTCTGACTCAAGTAATAGATGACATGTTCGTCATGAGAATCATCCTCCTGGATGAGAACCATAGCGATGGTATAGTCTAAGGCTGCGAGGTAGAGGAAATAATCCCGACTGTAATCCGATGGGAAGAGTAGTTGGGTACGTGTCAATGACAGTTTCAAAGCTTCAAAATCTTTGTTGGTAGTGGTATCCCATACAAACTTAGAACCGTTCTTGAGCAGTCACGTAAATCCAAGAGTTAGCTTAGCATAGTTCGGGATGAAACGATGGAGAAAGTTTGCCTTCCATTGCGAAATTTGTAACTGGCGAAGTGAGGAAGGAGGAGGGAGATTGAGAATCACCTTGACCTTCAAAGGATCTACCCTAATCCCTTGACGTGAAACAATAAATCCCATAAGTCGGTCGGATTCTATGCAAAAAACACATTTGTGGGGATTCAAGTGTATGTGGTAAAACCGACATTGAAGGAAAATGGCACGAAGGTGTATTGGATGATCTACACGGCGCATGGAATGAGTGGGTAAGTCATCTAGATATGGCTACACGATGTGCTTTATATCACGAAAGGCGTAAGACATAGCACATTGAAAAGTTGCGCCATCATTCTTTAAACCGAATGGAAGTTTCTGGTAGGTGAAAGTGCCCCAAGGACAAATAAAAGCGGTTTTGTGTTGGTCCGCGGGTACGATATTGATTTGATTATATCTAGAGAAACCATCCATCAAAGAGAAGATTTCACTTCCGGCACAATCGTCGACGATCTGGTCAATGAAGGGGGTAGGAAAGTTGTCTTTAGGACAAGATTTGTTAATGTCTCTGTAATCAACACACACGCGGATTGTGCCTTGTTTCTTGTCAATCAGAACAAGATTGGAAACCCAGTCAGTTAGAGCCACAGGGTAAATAAAGCCAACTTTGAGAAGTTTCTCAACTTCAAGCTTGATAGCTGCTGCCTTACATGGGTGGACCAGACGAAGTCGTTGGCGGACGGGTTTAGCACCTGGGTATGTCTTAATCTCATTTACCACAATGTCGGGGTCAATCCCCGACATTTCTTCATAGCTCCATGCGAAGACGTCACAAAATTCTTGGAAAAGAGACTTGTAGGTGACAACTTCATCATGGGAACACGAAGCTCCGATATGCACATTTTCGAGAACTCTAGGTTTTATGGATATGTCAAGGGTTATGGTGGGTGAGATATTACTTAAGTTCCCTTTGTAGAACATGTCATGTGTAGACTCCGAAATGGTAGAAATGATTACAATGGTCGACGGGGTCGAAATTTGTTGGTAACCCTCGTTGGTGCATTGTTCCAGGAAGAGGATGGAACGATGATGTCCATCATCCCAAGGGGTATCTTCCATGGCCATAACAGACATAATCATCTCGTCTGTAGGAAAAATGACGCGGAATGGATCTGGAGATAAATCACCAAGAGAGGGGGTTTTCGATTGAATGGCTTGATAAGCGGATTCGATCGGACTCAAAGGAATTTCGTCCCCATAACAAAGATGATTTCCGGGGTTGGGTACCATCCACAGGTCATAAGACACAGGGGTTCCATGAATAGAGGTGGAGATCATGTTGATCGAGGCAAAAAATAGATGTGGAACATCAGGTGGTGGAATGGGGAAAGTACCCATCAAATAGGAATCTTTAAGAAGACCTACACCGACGTTCTCATATCCAGGGGGTTTTTGCAATGAAAGGTGCATTGTCGGTACATGCATCAGAGTGAAAGAAGGCCAATTGGTCTATGGTAACTACTTTTCCTTGATGTGGGAAATGCACGACACAGAAAAGAGTGGACACAACTGCATGCATGGAATCGATCCAGCTACGACCAAGTAGAAGGTTGTAATCGAGGGGAGCGTCGAAGACCTCCACTTCAACATTGACCGTTTTTCCTTCTAATGTAATCGACAATGATGGGAGGACACTGTAAGGCTTAAAACCAGAGACATTGAAGGCTTTGAGCATGTTGTGGGATTCAGTCAAAGGAGGAGAGCCAATGGATTTCCAGCAGGTAATAGACATGACACATGTCGAGGCACCCTCATCAAAAACTGTTCTACAATTTTTTTTGTCGAAGACAATAACTTGGATTTGGAATGCGAGTTGAGGGGGTAACCTTGAAATTTGATCTTCCAAGTCAAAAATTATTTAATTCGTATCCATAGGGTCGACTCCACCAATAGCTTTAAATAGTTCCTTCCATTGTATAGGACAATTATGAAGGACTTCGAGGGATGACATCTCGGACGATGCTTGGGCTAGATATTCAACAATACTGTAGTTTTGGGAAGCATGTGCATGAGAATTGAAAGCCGATTTTCGAACAAAACCCTTTGGGGGAGGGCGAAGAAATGTGTCTAGGATCGGTCATTGGAGATGAGGAGGATTGTTGGTAGGTGGAGTTGTGAGAGATGGTTGGACCAACGAAGGAGGTATTGCATCAACCTTCTCTTTGGAGGAAGGATAATCTTTGGCTCGATTGGTAAGTGTGATGTCATTCTTTTTTGAATCACCTGTACACATTAAGACATAGGATGTATTGGAGGGGGAAGGTTGGTCATGAATGACCAATTGGGCTTGTTGTTGAGAGGGGAAGGGTTGTGATAACACAGCCGGAGTGGGGGGTTTTGGGGTCCCTTGAAAGAACTTAGTAACCTTGGCTCATCGTGGACAATCCTTAGTGTAGTGATCATCACCACAGGTAAGACAAGGGTATCGGGGTTTGCACTTATCCCTATCGTCAACAGGTGGTGTTTTGGTTTTCTCATATTATGGATTATTTTTATCCTCCTTATTCTTACCCTTTCCTTTTTTGGATTTATTTTTGCCGACGGGGGTAGATTGAATAGAGTTTACCTCAGAAGTCTTGCCGGTGGGAGGGGTAGGCAACAGGGCATTTTGAACATTAGAAAAAATGGGTTTGGGGTTGTTGCTAGAGGTTTGGACATAATGAGTTTGGGCATGGAAAGTGATAATCACACCATCAGCTACATGAGAAGCAACATGAGTAGTTGAAGTAGCATAAGTAGAAGGACGAGTTGCATTATAGAGTAAGTCATAAAGGGTACCCATTTGTGAATAAACGAGGACGAGGTATTGAGCACAACTGATTGCCTATTCTTCTGTGACAACTCCACCCATGGAGATGTCACAAGCGATGTCGTTCAGGAATGATTTCGTGAACCACTTTGCTAGCAACTAATCGGGAAGTTCAATTTTGATGAGACGTCGTCTCCGTCGCCAGTCATGAATGTGATCAGAGATATGACTAGCTTTGGTTTGTTTGAAAGAACTAAAAATCTTGGTTCCCGTTTCGTAGCGGATCGGTAACTGGTAGTGGGTGAGGAAATCCATAGCGATGGTGTTGAAGTCAGTGAAGAAGCCTGGTGGTAATTCTGTATACCACTTCGTGGCGGAACCTATGAGGGTTCGCTGAAAAAGGTGTAAATGAATAGAGTCATCCATCAAGGAGTTGGATGAGCACCAAAGGTGAAAATTCATTACATGATTGTTCAGGTCCTCTCCCGGTTTACCATCGAATTTTGGGATGTCGGATGGTAGTTTGGCCGGTATGGTGGGCCATTGAGGAGAGTGATGGATCAGATCATTTAAAATTCTTGACAGATCAGGGAGGTCTAGGGTGGCTAAGAAGGGTATTTGTTTATTCACATGTGGGTACTGGTGACTTTGGGGAGGGACTCCCATCGGTATACCAATGGGACCATAAGCAGTTTGCATATAATGCGAAGATCCGGGCAGATTCACTTGTTGGTGTGGAAGTAAGTAATTCATAGGGTTGTACCCTTGAATAGGGGCATCAGGTTGAGCGTTCAAGCCCCAAATAGGATTAGACATGCTTGGATATGGTTGGCCTGTACTAGGGGGTATGCTAGAGCTAGCTTGAGGCTGTTTCCCCCCAGTCGAGTGAGGATTATGTTGTATAAGATAATTCCAATACTGGGCCAAGGAAGGAGGTATGTTTTTTCCATAGGGTGGGGTCAGTGGGGGTTTCCCTCCAATCGGGGGTTGCGCCCCAGTTGGGATTTGTCCTACAAATGGTGATTGGGTTTGGCCTCCTTGTTGAAATTGTCCACCAACAAGAATATAGGAATTAGGTGTGAAATATGGGATGGTGCCACTAGGGTCGGTGCCTCTGATAGAGAATGGAAGAGGTCCTCTAAAATGGGGTCAAGGAAGTATCATAATAAAACCGGGAACAAGATGGTGCTCAGAAGGAGTGGAAACGCCAGGAGTCCCGGATGAGATTTATATAGGAGCGTGAATAGAAGTATTCAACGCACGATATCTGGGCGGAAGGGTTGGGGTGAATCTAGGTGAAAGCGGTGTGCTAATGGGGTCTTGGCTAGCCGCTGTAATCCCGATGTGAGGACTCGTAGTATCTGGGACCATTGTGTAATGGACCGTTTGTAGAGGGATAGTCAAGATGTGGTTAGCTGGTGGAGCATCTGTACCAGGAAAATAATAGGCAGTAGTAAAAGGTACTGCATTTGGATCAGATGTTTCGGGAAGCTCAGGTGCAACAATGATATCAATGCCTGCTCTTGAGCTGAAGAGATCCCGTCTAAAAATGCCAGTAGTCCAAAAATGATCTTGACCCTCAGGTCTTATGAAAGGTCCAGTTGGTGATTCAGAAGACTGAACAACTATATCTCCGGAAGAATTCCCTCGCACAATATGTCTCCCAGAGTCGGGAGGAAGTCAAAAGTCCTCTCGAGAATTGGTAATTCAAAACCGTTCTAAAGAGTTAGTTGTTTCAATTGGTGGAGTGGCAACATCTTGGACTTCACTCTGTTGAGGAGAGCCCTCCGGTGAGTTGGTAGGCAAGGGTTGAGAACCTTCCAGATCTTCTGGGGGTAGGCCTTGCATTCTACGTGAATGACGTGGAGGGTCAATTGTGATCGAGTTAGAATTTTATGAAAGAAATTCTATATCCAACTTGGGTAAACAAAAAACATGCACTAATAAAATCTAGGAAGCAAAACCAAGAAAACAAGACCTTCTAATTCCGAAGTCACTAGTTGGTGATGAAATCCAACATCGCAATGACGAGACAAGAAGGGGCTGGGCTAGGGTGGAAAAGTTACGTTCACGACCTGCTTAACGGAATTACACCTTGGTGCAAGCTCCCACACACAATCTTGGGTATACCCTCCAAGGAGGCCAAGTGAGTCTGACCAACGTCGATTCCAGGTACCGTGAAGACTTACCCCTTCACAGTCACCTTGAGTAAGACCCTAAGCAGATAGGCTACTAAGGTTACCACCAACAACAATAATGTCTTGGGGAACAATCGACAGTCTGATCCACACGCAAGGGCAGGGCATCTAGCCCGAAATCAGCTTGAGAGGCTTCCACTCATCATTTTGGGTATACTTTCAAGTGACCTCTGTAATATGTGCAATCTCTACACTGCTATCAACAAAGAAGGGTAAGTAACTCTGTCAATCTCAATGCAACCTCAGGTTTGACCCTTGTGTGAGAAGGGCTTCCCAGGACAAAATGCTGCAAATGGAATTTGACATTCCTTATCACAAGATACTATTGTTTTTTTTTTGCTTTGGCGAGTGTGTCTCACTACCTATTCCAAAGCTCTAGCCTAGCTAATGTTGGTGTAAAAGAGCCCTAGAAAAAGTTACTAGTT
>JASDQU010207726.1:7871-21396 GCA_032191745.1 Picea mariana | reverse complement strand
AGCCATTAGATCAAGTGAAGCTACGAGGAGGATAATGGGGAGAGACCTTTCGAATCTAAAAGCTAGGGAGGGATAGGATTCGTCGATCCCAGGTAGATCTGGACCTTTGGTCCATTTCGCGAAACTGGGTATCACGAATTGGGAGGACAGAGGTCCTTGATTTCCAAAACCCTGAATCATGAAACCCCGACACAATCAGGACCATCAGATCCTCGAAGGTTTAGGACCGTTGTTCTGAGGCGAGGAGATATTGCAATTTCGGCGATTGGGAGTAGGGAGAGAGTTACCTCACAAATCATTGAAATGTGGAATTTCGATGCGCTCGGAGATGGGGCCCAAGGTTCAACGAAGGGTCACCTCGGTGGAGGAGCTTAAGGACCGTTAGCCTTTCAGGGTCTCAGGACTTAGAGGAGTCAGACGCCTTGCATCGCAAAGTACCAACATTGCAATTCGCAATGCACCCTTGTGATAAATCTTGTGGTCACGAGTGTGTGGTCACTCAAGTAGAGAAATGGAAGGAGATAATGTCTAATAGCCCTCGTTGGGTTTTCGAGACTCATAGGAGTTGAGGAGTGTTTCACCAGAAGCCCTGAAGTCGCGAAACACGACACACTCTTTTGGCATAAGCCCGTGGTCATGCCTGTGGTCATGTGGAGTGGGGACTCATGCCTAGCGTATGGTTGCATGGGTAAAACAAAGGACAAGGACCTATGTTTAATTGTTGAAGGTTCCAGTTTAGAACTAGGGAACCATTTCAGCTTCTGAGTTGAAGATCCTGACCGAGAGGTCGCGCAACCCTTAGGAGAGATAGGGGGTCTGCATCATGTGGTATCAGAGCCTAAATTATTCGTCTATAGACTTCATGCGAAAGAGAAAGAGAAAAGGAGGAGACATAGAACTCAAATTTTTACTCTGTTTTTTATAGACAATCAACACAATGGTGCAAAGGAGACGCAGAGAGGCACCTTTATCCAACTGTGCTGTAGAGAGGGAGATGTGAGAGCTTCATGCAAGATTGGAAACAATGGAAGAAGCACAGAGAAGAGAACCTGATGCGAGAGACGTCAGTGATGTGGAAAGTGAAGAGGTTGAGGTTGAAGAAGCTGCATGAGAGGATGTTGCAGAAGAACACTTGTTGAGAGAAGTTACCAGATTGGGAGGCAAAGCTAAGATAGAGGTTCCCATGTATGAGGGAAATTTAGATGCTAAAGAACTGTTGGATTGGATAAGATCCATGGAAAAGAATTTCAACTATGAAGATGTAGATGAAGAGAGAAAGGTGAAACATGCAGTCACCATGCTAAAAGGGAATGAAACACTGTGGTGGGATGAATTGCAGGCTGAGAGGAGAAGTGAAGGAAAACATAGGATAAAGAGTCGGGACATAATGGTAGCCAAGTTGAAGGCTAAATTCATACCCAAGGACTATCAAATCAAACTGTTTAGGAAGTTACATAGCCTGAGATAGAAGGGGATGAGGGTTAAGGAGTACACAGAGGAGTTCTATAGGCTGAACATTAGAACTGGACAAAGGGAGAGAGATGAAGAAAAAAATTTTAGATATATAAATGGCCTAAGATATGAAATTCAGGATGAGATCGGTATGATGTCAGTAACGACAATGGAGGATGCTTATCAGTTTTCACTGAAGGTAGAGGAGAAGTTGGTCAGAAAACAAAGCTAATGAGGAAGAGGTAAAATCTCGGTCCCAAGCAAAAGCAAGGGATTTAATCATGATAGAACACATCAGTGTAAGGATGAGGTTGAGAAATTGCACAGTCACTTGGAAAGAGGAGGAAGTTCCCGAGAAAGACAGGGTGGTGGAAGAAATTCTTCCAGAGGAAGAGGAAAATGAGGAGGAGGAGACGTACGATGTTATGCATGTGGAAAGATAGTACACATGTCTTGGGAATGCCCAGAGAAAAACAAGGAAGGAGGAGGTGAATCTCACATTTCAGAAGCACAATAAAGAGATGTTGAAGAAGAAGGAGCAGAGGATGGAAGATCCTTGGTGTTGAGGAAGGTTCTCTTAAAACCAGTGGTAAAAATTGAGAAGCTAGTGCATAGAAACAATCTCTTCAGGACAACCTGCAAGACTAAAGACAGAGTGTGCAAGGTGATTATTCATAGTGGGAGCAGTGACAACCTAGTATCCATAGAGATGGTGTAGAAATTGGAGCTGAATACAACTGCACACCCAAATCCATATAAGGTCTCATGATTGGAAAAAGGACACCAGGTACGATTACTAAACAATGTCTGGTTGAAATTAAGATAGGAGGTTATAAAGATGAAATCCTATGTGATGTAATTCCCATGGATGTATGTCATATTTTGTTTGGAAGACCATGGCAGTTTGACATAAATGTCATTCATGATGGGAGGAAAAATACATATACATTGGAGAAGAATGGTAGAACACATATTTTGCTGCCAATAGAAGAGAAGAAAGTGAAAGAGGAAGCCAACACCAACATACTTCTCATGAGTGGGAAGGAACTCCTGAAAGAACTCAAGGAAGAACAAGAGATGTAGTTTGTTGTGGTAAGGAAACCCAAAGTTATCCTTACAAGTACATCAATGGATGATTTGCCTGAGGAATTTCAGGAGCTATTGGATAATTTTGCTGATATAGTGGTGGATGAGCTACCAATGCATTACCAACCATCAGAAGTATCAGTCACCATATCGATTTGATACCAGGAGCAAGTCTTTTGAAGAAATCAACATACAGATTAACACCTCGAGAGAATGAGGAGGTGAAGAGACAAGTGCAAGAGTTGCTAGACAAGGGTTTGGTCAAAGAGAGTTTGAGCCCATGCACAATACCAACCATGTTGAGCCCAAAGAAGGATGGAGGATGGAGAATGTGTAMAGAATCGAGATCCATTAACAAGATCACCATCAGGTATAGATTTCCTTTACCAAGAATGGATGATTTAATAGATTTCTTAAGTGGAGCAAACTTCTTCTCTAAGATATATTTGAAAAGTGGATATCACCAGGTCAGGATGAGAGAAGGTCATGAATGGAAAAAAACCTTTAAAACAAATGAAGGTTTGTATGAGTGGCTTGTTATTCCATTTGGCTTAACAAATGCCCTGACCACTTTTATGAGGCTGATGAATGAAATTTTGAAAGATTTCTTTGTCAAATTTGTAGTCGTATATCTGGATGATATACTAATCTTTAGTAGGACTAAAGAGGAGCATTTGAGGCACCTAACATTAGTGATGCGGAGGCTATAGTAGGAGAAGTTGTTGATAAATCTAAAGAAGTCCTCTTTTATGAAGATAGAAATCATTTACTTGGGTTTTGTGATCTATTCAAATGAATTTAAGATGGATCCAAAGAAGGTGAAAGTGATCAGAGAATGGTCGTCATGAAGAAGCATGTTTGAGATGATTAACTTTCTTGGATTAGAAAGCTTCTCTAGGAACTTCATTAGAGACTTCAGTGGAATTTGTGTGCCAATGTTGGATACAATGAAGAAGAAGAACAAGTCATTTAGATGGGAAAAGGAAGCTGATAGGAGCTTCAATATACGGAAGGAGAAGATAACAGAATGACTGATTCTGGTCTTGCCGAATTTTGAAAAGACATTTCAGGTAAGATGTGATGCAAGTGGAGTTGCAATAGGAGCAGTTTTGAGTCAGGGTAACAGACCTGTTGCCTATTTTAGTGAGAAGCTGAATGATACCAAGAGGAATTACTCCACATATGACAAGGATTTTTATGCCATAATTCAATCCTTAAAGAAATGGAGGCATTATCTTGTCCCACAAGAATTTGTCTTGTATAACGATAACCAAGCTTTACAATTCATAACCAGACAAGAAAAATTGAATCAAAGGCATGCAAAATGGGTTGAATTTATGCAAGATTTTACTTTTTTCATAAAACATATTGTTGGGAATGCTAGCAAGGTTGTTAAGGCATTAAGCAGGGGATGTTTAATTCTACAGGAATTCCAGGTGAATACCTTGGGGTTTGAACACCTTAAGGATATGTATTGTGATGATACAGACTTCAAGGAAGCATATGAAGCATGTACAAACCCTGTGTTGAGACATAGAAGTTAGTGGACATAGTACATGATTCAGGAAGGACTGTTGTTCAGAGGAAATCAGTTGTGCATACCAAAATGATCAATGAGGGATAATATTCTGAAGGAGAATCATAGTGGAGGATTGGATGGACATTTCGGCCATGATAAAATGTTTGTGTAGTTGAGAAGTTCATACTATTGGATAGGTATGAGAACAAAGGTGATAAAATTTGTGAACATATGTAGAATATGCCAACATCCAAAGGGGAAAATACAGAACATTGGATTGTATCAACCATTACCAATACTAGAGAGGCCTTGGGATGCAATAAGCATGGATTTTGTTTTGCGGTTGCCAAGAACAAAAAGGGGATTTGATTACATATTTTTGGTGGTGGATAGGTTTTCAAAGATGTCACATTTCATCCCATGCCATAAGACCAGTGATGCAACACATGTTGCAAATTTGTTTTTCAAGGAAGTTGTAAGACTTCACAGCCTACCTAGGAGCATTGTCTTGGACAGAGACACAAAATTTGTTGGTCATTTTTGGAGGACGTTGTGGAAGAATATGGGAATAGATTTTTCCTTCATCTCAACTTATCACCCTGAGACAGATGGGAAAACTGAGGTGGTAAACAAAAGTTTAGGAAATTTATTAGGGAGTTTAGTCACTGAGCATCATAATTAGTGGGATCAGATTCTTCCACAAGAAGAATTTTCATACAATGACTTACCAAACAAGAGCACTGGAAAGAGCCCATTCTAAATACTATATGGAATGCAACCAAGGGGAGTATTTAAGTTGAGAGACTTGGAACAAGGTGAGATCAGGAGTGTTGGAGAAGAATTTCTACTCAAATGCAAAAAATCCATAGCCAGATCAAAGGACAGTTGCAAAGTTCTAACCAGAAATACAAGGATAGAGCTGATCAGCACCACAAGGAACCTCAATTTGAAGTAGGGGATCAAGTTTTGACAGATCTCAGGAAGGAAATGTTCCCTAGGGGAACATACAACAAGTTAAATATGAAAAAGATAGGACCATGTAAGATCTTGAGGAAGTTTGATGCAAATGCTTATGAGATTTAGCTGCCAGATGGTGTGGGCATATTTCCCATATTTAATGTTTCATACCTATATCCTTATAGGAAAGGTGAAATAGAGGGATCAAAAGAGAAAGAAAAGATTCAGTGGGAGAAACAAATTCCTGTGGCATAAAAACCACAGATGGAGAAAATTGTTGGTCAGAGGACTGGCAAGAAGACTAGAAGGAAGACACATTTTGAGTATCTGGTCAAATGGAATGGACACCCAATAGAAGATGCCAGTTGGGAAAATGAAGTTGCCATCCAGAAGCACGGAAAGTTAGTGCAGGAGCTCATGGACAGGAGTCCATGAATTTTTTTCAAGGGGAGTATGATGCATGAGAATCGTTGGCAAGCGCGCGGAGCAAGAGATATCAATGTCTGGGAATTTGTACGGGATATCAATGCTAGCAGTAAGAGAAAATATTTTGAAGCCTACCTTAACTCAGTGATGGAGTTTACCTTTTGAGGCACGCTTGAACCCAGTGCCAAAATTACCCTTTGAGTCACGTTTGGATAATCGCAAGCAGAGTGGGAGTTTCCATTACGGCTATGGAATGCGACTGGTCTAGATAGTCGTTAGGTTAAGTTATAGTGTAGGAAAGTATCCAGGGGGAACCCTAAGATCCCTCTGAGATAAATAGAGGTTTTGTATGCCCAAATGAGGTTGTTTATCAAGTAGATTTGGAAGCTGCAAGTTAGTAGGAGTTTTTTTTTAGTTTTCCTTTTTATCACAGTTGTAGCCATTTTTTCACTTATGATTATAACAGAGGGAAAATTGACCCAATGCATGGAGTGAACATTGTTTGCAATTATATGTTACTGTTTTTTCATGAATGAGTGAATGAATTCGCTATGAGAAAATGGAAATGTCAATGCTAAGATAATCTTCAATTGTTTCTCTTATGTTGGAGTGGTGCAAGGTGTGCACACAGAATGCAAGGAGTGCGTTAACGAGGTCTGTTACAATTCTAAAGCTCAGAAGAGATAACATGAAATGTTTCCCTTTGCAAGGAGTGTAAAGATAATAATGCAAGACGTGCACAGTCATCCACAAGGGTTCAAAACTTTGCGTAAATACTTGGTGCAAGATGTGCACAAACCCAAGATTCAATTAAGTGTCAAAGAGACTTTGCAAGGAATCAAAGAATCAAAGGAAAATAATGCCAAAAGGGTGAGGGTAAATTCTCTTCAAGAAATCCTTCGGATTCTAATTTATCGAAATCCCTGGAGTGCAAGGAGTTCATGGGAGGTCAAAGTCTCTATAATACCAAGCTCATGAGAGTTGGCACCAAGACATTTGACTGGGACTCATTGAGGACCTGAACGGATGATGGAGAGCCTTCGAGGAGGAAACATTGATAGCTGCAAGTCGTTCGATCAAGTGAAGCTGCAAGGAGAATAATGGGGAGAGATCTTTCATCTCTCAAAGCTCAGGAGGGATAGGAGTCGTCGATCCCAGGTATATCTGGACCATTGGTCCATTTCATGAAAACGGGTATCATGAATTGGGAGGACAGAGGTCATTGATTTCCAAAACCCCAAATCGCGAAACCCTGACACAATCATAACCATCAGATCCTCGAAGGTTTAGGACTGTTGATCTGAAGCGAGGATATATCACGATTTCAATGATCGGGAATAGGGAGGGAGTCACCTCACAAATCCCCAAAACGTGAAATTTCGATGCGCTTGGAAATGGGGCCCAAGGTTCAGTGAAGGGTCACATCGGAAAAGGAGCTTAAGGGTCATTAGCCTTTTGGGGTCTTGGGACTTGGAGGAGTCAAACGCCTTGCATCGTAACATCTTGACATTATGATTCGTGATGCGCCCTTGTGATAAATCTCATGGTCCCTCGAGTAGAAAAAGGGAGGGAGATAATCTTCAATAGCGCTCATCATGTTTTTGGGACTCAGAGGAGTCGAGGAGTGTTGCATCGGAAGCCGCGAAGTTGCAAAATGTGACACACTCTTTTGGTCTAAGCCCGTTGTCATGCCTACATACACGTGGAGTGGGGACTCGCACCTAGTGTATGGTTGTGTGGGTTAAACTAGAACAAGGACAAGGACAAGGACAAGGACCTAGGACAAGGACCTATGGATAAGGACAAGGACCTTTGGTTAACTGTTGAAGGTTCTAGTTTGAAATGAGGGAGCCATTTCAACTCCTGAGTTGAAGATCCTTACTGGGAGGTCATGCAACCCTTAGGAGAGATAGGGAGTCTGCATCAGCATGTAGGAGAGATAAAAATTTCCAACAAACCGAAAAAAACTTCTCTCACTGAAGTTAGAAACCCCCAATTTATTGTAATGGATATGGAACAAAAGCTATCAATCTTTGAAACTAATTGGGAATACACCAAGAAAACCTCTAATTCAACCTTTGTCTCTACATTATCGATTACAAATCCCTTTGAAACCAATCAATCCACCCACCACCTAAACGTCCCTTCAAGGGAATCAAATGCATCCTTGCGCTAATAATGTTTCTTTGACGAACCTGCAAAAAAATAACAAATTTTGCTCAAAACCAAAGAAAATAAAACTAAAATCATCGGGTTTCTTCTTTCTGTTGGTTTTTAATGCACTCATTTTGTTGAATTCCGGTCTCATTAGCTCACCTTATGGAGTATCTTGAGCATGGGAGCCAAAAATGATGTCTCTCTCCTCCATCTGGCCTGCGGGGGCTTGGCATCACCATCAGAGAGAGTAAGGGAACATCAAGTTGGGCACTGCTAAGATGTTACATGGGCTAAGTTGTTCTATGGTATCATACTTGTATTCTTAATGATCACAAGATTACTCCCAGTGATTGAACCCGAGACAACACATTTTATTTCTCCTTGTTATTTGTGGCTACATGAAGAAGAATAAGTCGATGAACCAATTGTTGGACACACTGACAACACTTAGAGGGGGGGTGAATGAGTGTGGGTCTCTTTTTAAAACTTCCCTTTCACAAAATTCCTTAGTTATCAATCACCATTTACTCATTACTTATTGTTTTCATTTATACCTAGTTAAATGTGAACATACATCAACAACATATACCAACAACATATATCATCAATAAAGCATCATCACAAGGAACACAAAGAAGACAATATGTATATACAATTTTCTTTTTATTACAGACTACAATCCTTGGGTTATCAACAACAACTAAATAGAGTTACAACTCCACAAGAGCAACAACTCTATAATGCAAGATTCAACTTACACAACTCAACACCAAATGAGAAGAGGCATTAATCATCAATAGATACCAATCTATCAGTAGGTACATGACCTGTCAGTAGTGCAACAAGAATATGTGCGTGCCCTACCAGTAGTAAAACTCGTGTATGTACACAGTCTGTCTATACTACAACCTGCGTATAACTTCTGATTTACTTAGGGTTTTCTCTTCAAGACAAATTCAGATCCTCTGTAACCTTCAGTCACATTCACTTCTATCTTTCATTATCCAATATGAACCATAACCAATCACAACACATCCAAGCTCTCCAACAACTTACTCATTCTCCTTAATCATACAATATGAATGCTACTTAATCATGTATAAACAACAAGTATACTATAAAAATCATATCAGTACTAAAACATAAGAGTGCTTCTCACTCTATCAATCAATTAATATATCAAACCACAACAACCATACCAAGAATTCCTCACGCATTCACCATACAATATGCAAGAGTATCCATCAAAACAACTATGTAGCCATACTAGAGTTTCTATGGAATATCTAATCCCATAGAATGCATACATGAAACTTGCTTCATCCGTCAAGAACTTGGTACCAGCTCACAGTCAAATATCCATGACTTCATCAACTATACACGCTTTGTCTTCCTTCATCCCACGTGTGTACACGCTCTGGCTCACTGCAGCCCACGTATGTACGCTCTTTGTCCCACTGTTGCTTGTGTACTCCTTCATAAACTAGAGTTTCCAAACTTTCGAAACTTTTTCCATCAAGATCTCAAACTTACAGAAACTTTGATGCATCCATGAGATCCTCCAACCACTCTCTCTCTCAGAATAGATCTTCAATATATGCTCAAGAGATTCATCTTACAAGAGACCCCTTGCCTCTTATTTATACTCTCCAAGTAGCTTCCTTAGAAGCATCTTCTAGGTCACTTTGTCCACATAGCCACTTTGTCCACATAGTCACCTATGTCCAAYTTTGTCCAATTTTCCACTTTTCCATGTATCCAATAGCTACTTGACCAATTAACCCTATTTCCTCTTTTTAGGGTTAACCACTTTCCATAATTAGAAAGTTCTCCATTTACTTTATTATTTAAATAATCTTCCTTGATTTTGTCACTTCACTTTAGTATTTAAATAATCCTCCTTCTTTGCAAGCAGTTTGACTTCTTTGACCTTTTTGGGCTTCAAGCCAACATGTGAGGGTCCTTCAATTTCGTAAGGCCATAACTCTCAAAATGTGAGGAATTATGTGGCRTTCCACATACCACCAGAAATGGCATGACAAGCAATATCCATCTAGGATAGTTTCACTGACAAATTCATTGATCATTATCTCATTATTCCACTATTAAGAATGGGTTCTTTAACCACACTTCTAGGATAACTCAATCGCAAAGTGTCTTCCCATGAGGGATTTCACCATAAGGGAACCACTTTGGAGTTCATCCATTTTTACTTCTTATCAAGAAAATCATGAGTCATCTTTACATCAATATATCACCATGACAATATATCACTATTACATTGTCCCTTTGTCATTGATTCCATGCATGATCACATGCTCCAATGATCAATACATGGATGCATCAAACCATCAATGAAAATACATCAATCCATATTAATCTATGCAACATATATCAATAGCAACTCGCTGATCATCTTCATCCATGCAACATATATCAATGACAACTCATTGATCCATCTTCATCTATGCATCATACATCAATGACAAATCATTGATCCATCTTCATCTATGCATCATATATCAATGACAACTAATTGATTCATATTCATCTATGAATGGAATCATATGACTAGGATTCCACTTGACATCATTCCATTCACATCAAGGATAATACATATTACATTAGTATAATATGACACAACATTGTTCCTTTGACATTAATCCTTGACATCAATAAATCAATCAATCAATCATTTGACATCACTAACAACATGATCCAACAATATCCCCCTTTGGAATTTACGACAATACTAACATTGATGTCAACACCAATCATTGATGGTAACATGTAGAAAAATCATTTCTCTACATCAATACTCATCTAAATAACATCAATGTGATTATCTCCCCCCCTTTGACATCAATGGAAAAGGGTAGTTCTCTCCTTGGGGATGTTCCCCCTTCCTGAACTCTCCTTGGGGCTGCTCCCCCTTCTTGAATGCCTAGATCTTATTCTGAATAATCTCTCCCTTTTTGAACAAGGGATATCATTCTGATGTAATGCTGAAGATATATTTCTCATGCTCTCCCTATAACCATCTCCCCCCCTAGAATTATGCCTATGTACTCTTTCTCCAAGTATAGGGATCATTTTCCAAATATTTATCTTTGCATCTGATAAATCTCTCCTAATGAAATTATGGGAAGATGAATGACTCCCCCTATGAGTATGCCTCCCCCTATTCCAACCATGTGATTTAATCAAGTGTCATATCACCCATGACATGCTTTTGTCATGAACCAAGTGCCACAATCATGTATCTCAATCAATCAAGTGTCTCAACTATGTCATCCCATACATCATGTGCCAAAGTGTATTCTAAACAAGTAATACCAATGGTGTACTTTATCCAAGTGCTATCATTCAAAAACATATACCATCTATGAGTTTATCAACATGAACCAATACCACAACAAGATGAAACTCATACATGTATGCCATATCCACCATAAATCATGTGCCAATCATATTGCTAGTAGGTGACTCTAACAATGTACCGAAATGTGTACCAACCATGCATCAACTATAGATCAAGTTATGAATCATCAATGGTGTACACCATGACCACCTCATCAACTCATTAACTACATGTCCCAATATGTAGCTCCTCCATATGCCAAATGAATGCACCAAGATATCCAACAATATGCTTCCAATAATACATCATAATATATATCAATGAAACTCAAATATGTACCAGCCATGTACCCCAACATATCAACATCAACCTTCATTCACTACAAAAACTACTAAGAATCCAATAATATATGTACTAGGAGTGTGCCTCAATAGATCAATGACATCTCTATCTAGCATCATCATGATAAATCTCATAACTTCACTATTACAACCAACATTGTTATTCAACAGAAAAATGTCTCAATACACACTCTAGGGTTAGTACCATGCATCAAAGATATTCTTTCAATGCTCAACCATATGTCACCATCATACATACATCAATTGTGTATGCCAACAAATAATCATGAAAACCTACAACAAACAGTGTCAGACCCTGCAACAATGATTTATACCATCATACCATGTTGCAACTCATGTGCATATCATTTTTCCCAAGGCTTTACCACAGATACATAGTCTGTTGCACATACAGATCATGCATGTACGCGACCTATTCATAGGTCAGCCTGCGTATGTAGGCGACTGTTACCACTGTAAACCGCATATGCTTTTGAAGATGACAAACTTGAGCTTCCTTTAAGGCTGGCATTCTGGTATGGTTGTTCAATCTCCTTCACCCACTTCTGAAGGTGTCCCAGCTTCTCAGAACTTGATCTCTGAGCTTCCATATTTTCAAAAATTTCTTCCTTCCTAACTTCATTCCTTCTTCTAGACATGTTGTATGATGTCCTCATCATGGAATTTCTTCTTGTGTTCCAACAATCCTGGGATTTGTGTCCAAATCCACTACAATTGTAGCATCTCATGATGTGACAATGAACAACAATGTGTCCTACTTGATTACATCTCCAACACCTTTGGGTATTATGAAATATTTCATTGTCTCTCCTTGCATTAAATCTGCATTCCAAATCTTTGTGACCATATCCATTACATGAGTAACAGTGACCATGAAAAATATTTTCATATATTTTCTTTGGTGTCCATCTTGAAGACGCCTCTCTTCTTTGAGGTGTAAATATGGCTTCTCGATGTCTTCGTTTCTTTGTTATTTTGAAAGTTTCCTTGCCTTGTGTAGATGGTTGACTTGCAATATTATTTCCATCTTTTGAGAATGAGGGACTTACCTCATGCTTCTTTGAGGTGCTTTCTTCAACATGTCTAACTTCTTTGTTGTATCCAAGACTTGATTTATCATTTGGCGATATTTGACTATCCAAGATCTCATTCAATATTGTTGAGATATTCAAGAATTTGTTTGACTTCTCTAGTTTCTTTCTAAGATCAACAACTTTGGCTTTCAACATATGACATCACTCTTCCTTTTCATTTACTTGATTCTTCAATAGTTCTTCTACCCTTTTGGCTTTTTCAACTTGGCTCTTCATATGGACAATAACTTCAAGACTTTTTCTAATCTCATCATCTACCATCTTATTTTCTTCTATTTCATTTTTTAGTCTTTTGATCTCTTCTTCCTTTTCTTCTAATTGAGTCTTTTTACTTTCTTCTTGTTCTTTGAGCATTTTCTTGAATTTCAATATATGCCTTTGATTCCTTTTAAGAAACTTTTTAGTGTTATCAGAAACATAGCTATATTCTATATAAAAATGGTCATAGTTGTATTCATTTAGACCCAATTCAACTTTCCTTTTAATCTCTGATAGTTATTATTATACTTTTTCCATGGGATAACCATTATCTAACTCTACAGATACTATTTCTTCTTCACTTGTAAAGAAATATTCAACATCATCACATTTTAAAATATTGCAATCAGGGACTTTTGGAGATTCTTTACCTTCATTGATCCTAATGGAATTGTCTTCAAGGTCTTACTTTTTGCCAAAATCATCACATTTAGAATCATTGCAAATAGATGATTTTGGAGATTCTTTACCTTCATTGTTTTTTATAGTGTCTTCCTTCTTGTTTTGGTATGTATTCTCTAGATTTAGCCATAGATCCTTGGCAGTAGTGCATTGTCCCATGCTCTCTTTGATATAACTTGAGAGTTCACTAAGAATGATATTGAGAGCCAATTCATAATTATTCTTCTCTTCCCTTTGAGCTTCAAACTTTGTTTTTTTCTTCAATGGAACTGATCCACCAATAGTTTCCTTCCAAATACCCGCTCCTATTTCCTTCAAATGCACCTTCATTTCTATTCTCCATGTAGAATAGTTTTCCTCATCAAGGATTGGAACTTTATCATCCATTTTTGTGTCCATGGATATCCTCCAAGCTTATTAAGGCTTATAGTGAAGGCCTTCTATGATACCA
>JASDQU010207724.1:0-27002 GCA_032191745.1 Picea mariana | reverse complement strand
GATAAGGTGAAGGGTAGATGAGTAGGGGAGAGGGGGGGGAGAGAAAGATAAACAAAGACAAAATGCATAAGAGTGTGTGCATGTTCCAGGAACATGTGCACATTCTTTAGAGTGTGTGAACGTTAATTAGAGCACACGCATGTTCCTAGAGCTTGTGCATGTTCCTAGAACGTGTGCACATTCTTAGGAGTGTGTGTGGTTTATTTCTAATTCAATTTTTTGGGGGAAGAAATGACAACTCTAGCTTACATGTATGTTGAGTTGGTTGCCTCATATTTAGGTCTGGGATGACAAACCCAATGGTTTGGTCTGCAAATACACAAAAGCCTCCATTTCTATGAATACTTCTTTGTATCCCCTTTGTTTATGTTATTTTTCTATAGACTACACAAATCCATTGTCGATGAAACTACAAAGCTATGTGGATTCCAAATATATATATAAAAAAATTAAAAAATTAATTGTGTTTACTATTTTTAATCTATTTTTGTGTTGACATATATCATAATGTAGATTCCAAATACATAATTTTTTTTAAATATCAATAGTGTTTACTATTTTTAATCTATTTTTGTCTTATATCAAAATCCTAAAATACATACCTCTTATTTTTGCTATAACATTTTATCATCTTAACCACTTTAACATAAAATGTTAACATAAAAAATCAAATTTCACATAGTTATTCAAAATTTCTATAAATAAAAAATATATATTCATAAAGCTAATTCAATTTCTTACATTTCATCTTTTTACACCATATTCAAATTCATTGTAAAAGTATCCTAAATAATACCTCCAAGTTTTTCCATGTTCACATTGTCACTAACATGTCATGAGAAACCATGTAACTTTGTAGACGACCATATCTTTATTGATTAATACAAAAGTTTTGTATAAACTTTCTTAATATAAATGAATACAAATATTATATTAATATTATAAGTAAGTTAAAACTTTATTATTAAAGAATTGTTTTCTTATCAAAACTTAATTGTTAAAGTCCAATTTTTTATGTCCAATTTTTTATTTTACATAAAGTGGTTCACTGAAAATATAAAAACTTAAAATGTCAAAAGAAATTATTTCAACCGAATAAAAATAAATACAAATTCCAACCCTAGTAGTTATAGATTGCGCACACAATGTGAAGTATTTTAAGATTATTCTTTAATCTACATACTTCATCGGAAAATACCAATCCCGTCTGTATTGCACAAGTTGAAAATGTCTCCATAAGATAAAATTAATGGTTCATCACCCCACAACAACGTCCAGGAAAATAACAACCCTGTCTGTATTGCACGAGTTGAAAATGTCTACAATGGATTAAACTTACAATTCATGTCTGTTCCAACTTGCAATCACCAGAGGGATGGAATTTGATGGACCAATTTCCCGTCACGGGCTTCTCATGGATCAATTTGCCCGTGTAAAACTCTCAAAAAATGGTCAACCTCTTTCTTTAAAACTGGTCAAATGGGCATTAGAATAGTAGAAACCGTCAAATTTGATTAACTTTAACAGTTTGAAATTCCAACCCAATTCACCCCACATACACCCAAAGTCAAAGTCAAAGTCATGTTCCAACTTTCAATCACCTCAGTCCCCCACAACCACCCAAAATTAAAATCAAAGTCAAAGTCACGTTCCAACTTCCAATCACCCCCACATCCCTAGAAAGCTCATTCAGTCAAGTAAAGAGAACATTTGACACCCCAATTTCAGTGTATTTCAATTAATATTAAATATTTTATTGTTTTGATCAAACAAATTTTTACAACTTATTCGACAATGCAGAGATGTGTCTCTCTCTTTGTTTATTTATTAAGAATTTCTAAGATATGAAATCGAGTCACATGGAAAGTAAGAAGATTTAATAAGTTTTCAAATCTCGTGCGTGGAGGTTAATCCAATGTCTGAAAATGTGGCTGGATGAATGATGATGTATATAATTAAATTTTCTTATACATATAACTTAAGTGTATGGTCATTGTAACTCAGGAAAAAGCAGGGATGACAGTCTGATGGTGTTTGTTCTCTACTTCTAGACGTGGGCACAAGAAAGGGGTTAGCCTACCTCCATGAAGAATGCTTGGAATGGATTCTTCATTGTGAGATCAAGCCCCAAAACATACTTCTAGACATGAAATTTAGTCCCAAGGTTTCTAACTTTGGATTAGCAAAGCTGGTAGATAGAGATCAAGCATTCTCCTTCTCCACAATTAGAGGCATGAGGGGTTACTTAGCACCAGAGTGGTCGATTAATATGGAAATAATGGCCAAGGTGGTTGTTTATAGCTTCGAGATTGTTTTGTTAGAGATGGTAACTAGACGAAGTTCGTTATCCAATTCAACAGTCCAAAATTGTGGACATTTAGTGCACTAAATGTCTGCAATGATGAGGGAAGGGAGAGGGATTGAGGAGGTAGTGGATCCCAAGTTGCAAGGAAATTTTAATTTAGAAGAAATGGAGAGAGTCCTAAAAATAACACTGCTCTGCGTGGAGAAAGAAAATGATGTGAGACCTTCCATGAGCCAATCTGTCGAAATGCTTTCTCAAACAAACTTCTTTACAGAAACAAATTCCATGTTGCCTAAAAACTCAGCCAATTTATTACAAATTTTTTGTACCTCTTCTTATGCAGTAGAGGGTCAATCCTCTGAGGATTCACCTTACGCAGCTAAGAGTTAACAACCTGGGCAATGAGAGGTTTCCTTTTCAAACACATGCAATCGTATTTCCGATAACAAATGGTTTGTCATCAAAGTTTTTGTGTGTATGATTATGAGGGATATTGCCACGATATGAGGATCTCTGTTCCAATTTTGCAATTGTGTATATCTTGAGGGCGTGTGACACTTCCACGACTCTCATTTGGGTGTTTGGAAACACCAAGGATACTTTGTTCGGACTACGCCTCTTCACCTAGAGCATACCCATACTCCATTCTAGGCTACAGACAAGTCACACTCCTACTTTATGCGACTCACTTGTATACTTAGACAGCTTTGTTAAAATCTTTAACACTTAGTCATTTAAGCATACATCCATGAACATGTGAAACAACAAGAACACTTGAAAAATCAAGAAGAGACACAAATATATAGTGTGGGAGACAGAAGATGTGCCTAACGCTTGGCTAAGTCATATTATTGTGAAACAATTATAATATGAGCACTATCAACTTGGTTTACAACTTGGCAGGGTCGCACGACTCGCCTTACTTCACCAAGACACTCATACAAAAATTCATCACACCAAAAATCTCAGTGGAAATAATTTTCACAACTCCTACAGTGTTCCCCACACATGCACCCTTCACAGACTCACTGTCCTTTCTTTGTCACAAGACTTTCACCAAGCTAACACACTTTCGTTCTGCCTCAGAGAATGCCTCCTGTTAGTAACAATTATTGTTATGGGCAAAAGAGTATTCAGGTCTGCTAGTTGCACAAGAAGCACCCAAGCGCAGCATGGAAAAATCCCATTTCAGGCTTCCAAGAAAGTAAGCGGGAAAAATTATGTTGTCGACGGTCTAGATTCATCCATAGGAGCAGATTGATGGTCGGCGGGAAATCGTGGTTAGCAGAGTTGCACCGAGATTAGTGCGATGGATAGTGCCTATATTGCATGCAGGGAAAGATAGCAGCCGTCCATCCAACGGATGCGTGGCGTGAGATCTAATCTCGTCGGCATATCGGTGTTCAAGAGTTCAAAGGGTAAAGGTTCCTCGTCTCGAAACTCCAAACCCCAAAGCGTCAAAAAGTTCCCAGAGTCGGGCCTGCAATATCATGCAGCAGTCTCAACTTTCCATCCAAAGGGAACATGTGGTGTGCGATTAGTCTCCTTGCCTTTTCGTCCATCATGACTCCGAAGCACAAGGTGCAGCTCCTTCATAACTCTAAACCCCAAAACATCGAAGAGCGTCCAGGACCTGGGCCCACAGTATCACTGAGCGAGTTCTAGNTCCATCCAAAGGGAACATGTGGTGTGCGATTAGTCTCCTTGCCTTTTCGTCCATCATGACTCTGAAGCACAAGTTGCAGCTCCTTCATAACTCTAAACCCCAAAACATCGAAGAGCGTCCAGGACCCGGGCCCACAGTATCACTGAGCGAGTTCTAGACCGTCAGATCTGAGAGGGACGTGTGGCACTCAATAAAGCCATCTCGGCATTTCACTCATCGCGACTGTGATAAGAAAGGATCAGCTCCTTCCTATTCACGAACACCAAAAGCGCCTTTGGAAATAAAAGCAAGGTCACAGCCCGTGGTCATCTGGGAAATAAAAAGACTTGTGAAAGAGGGGCCAAAGGCATCGAGTTTAGTCACAGAAGAAATCATCGCGATCTCCAGGTGCCATCTGATTTGATCTCAATCATGTTTCTCACCTGGAGTAAATGAATGTGAGAGGGGGTGGTTGAAACCTCTCCTCACTCATTAAAGTGTAAGATAGAAGCCTTCCATCCAACGGATGCGTGGCGTGAGATCTAATCTCGTCGGCATATCGATGTTCAAGAGTTCAAAGGGTAAAGGTTCCTCGTCTCGAAACTCCAAACCCCAAAGCGTCAAAAAGTGCCCAGAGTCGGGCCTGCAATATCATGCAGCAGTATCAACTGTCCATCCAAAGGGAACATGTGGTGTGCGATTAGGCTCCTTGCCTTTTCGTCCATCATGACTCTGAAGCACAAGGAGCAGCTCCTTCATAACTCTGAACCCCAAAACATCGAAGAGCGTCCAGGACCCGGGCCCACAGTATCACGGAGCGAGTTCTGGACCGTCAGATCTGAGAGGGACATGTGGAACTCAATTAAGCCATCTCGGCGTTTCTCTCATCGCGACTGTGATAAGAAAGGATCAACTCCTTCCTATTCACGAACACTGAAAGTGCCTTTGGAAATAAAAGCAAGGTCACAGCCCGTGGTCATCTGGGAAATAAAAAGACTTGTGCAAGAGGGGCCAAAGGCATCGAGTTTAGTCATAGAAGAAATCATCGCGATCTCCAGATGCCATCTGATTTGATGTCAATCATGTTTCTCACCTGGAGTAAATGAAGGTGAGAGGGGGTGGTTGAAACCTCTCCTCACTCATTAAAGTGTAAGGTATGGAGGATCTAGCAAGCTGTCTTCCCGAGAGGGTCTTGTGTACCATTTTTTCCAAAGAGGCCATGTCGAAGTCCTCGACTGGCCAGGGAGGTCCGCACATGCTAACTCGACACTTTATGGCTCGGCTACTCCCCTTGCAGAATCCATGCACAGTTAAGGTGGCGTATGATGAAGAATATCCGTCTGATTTTGACCAAAGGGACACCACGCCTCGGATGACTGAGCGTGCTTCTGTTAGGAAAATTTTCCTGAGTATATAGACTCAGTCCTTGTATTTGTAATCATCGATGGTTGAGCGAGGCTCCCAGTTGTGAAACTTTAATGAAGCACTTTTATTCTAATTATGCATGGACTCTTGAGACTTCTTGCCTTATGAATGTCAGTTTCTTTCACGTCTTTGTTTACACTGTGTTAGAGCAGCTCAGAATTGGAGGATCCAGTCGAGTCGTAACTGTTATAGGATGATGTAGGTTGGATCACTGTAACAGTTGCATTGTTTCTAATCGGTCCCTGTGATTTTCTTAGCGTTGAACGACTTGGAATTGTAGGATCCAGTCAAGTCCCCCCCTTTCAGTTTCTTGAAGCCCTGAACCAAGAGGATCTTGCATTCAAATTCTTTCTTCTATAAACTGCTAAAAAGCCTGTTTCCCAAGGTAGTTTGCTCACTCCTCTAACCAAGTCTTCCACCTTCTCATCTTTTAATCAATTCACTGACTGAAGTTAGATCAAGACCTCCTTTGTTCCTTACATACCAGACCCAGTCTCTGAGTTAGAGTGATATCTTCTTGAGTCTCTACCCATTTGATCACCCATCAAATCTATCGTGACATAAAACTGATGGGCGTTGGGCTCTGCTCCTACAAGCAATCCAGGAGTGACTTCTGACGCTAACATTTCTGGTGCCATTGCCGGGGACGAAGTTGAAAATTTTTCCCGGGATTGAATGACATTGAGCCTCTAATTCTGAAGGTGCATCAGCTATCAGAGCCATTAAAGATTTCGACTGTGCACATGGTGACTCCATTGTGACGACTCCACTGTGGTGAACCTGTCATGTTAATTGTGGCTTTCAGAGGCTGGCACACGTGGTCCCATCCACAGTTGCCTCTAGCTACACCTGAAACCGATCCGGAGGTGGTTCTCAGAAAAGGAAAGTCCTCTGAAGGAGAAGCTTCCACCGCCGAACCAGGTAATCTGCCATCTCATTCTGTAGAAACTCCATTTTCTCCTCCTTAGTTTCTTGACAGACCTTTTTCTGAAGTTTCCCGTTTCCTAAATTTTGGGAGTGTTCCTGCTGAGTTTTCCTCTCCTGGTCTCGGATCGGAAGGACAAATCCTTCTCACTCCCCTCTCCCCTGAAACTGTACCGTGGTGTAGACCCAAGACCATAGAAGATTTCCCCACTCCTAGCTTTACCACTCCTCCTCTTGTTACTGTTGCCGCTTCTGCACAAAGATGAGCATCCACTGACTTAAGCTTGTTAGCCTTCTCCCTAAATCCCCTATTGTTTCCCATTCCACTCAGAGGCTCCTTCTCGTTATCCCCTGTTCACACTCCTTCTCCTCCAAGTTCCCCTCCACCTAATATTCCTATGGCTGGTGCTAATCCCCCTCTAAATAGAATGGATTCCATAGTCGTTGCCCGATATGGCCCCTTAATCCTACCCCATCCTATGAATCCTCTCTCTGCTGAAGATTACTTGACGTATATGCCCAAGTTCATTGGGGAAGGAGACATAACTACGGAAGAGCACCTGGTTGCTTTCTACAATTATGCAGACAACCTAAACATTGAAAATGAATATGTCTGGATGAGAGTCTTTGTCCAGAGCCTAGATGGTGAGGTTAGGAAGTGGTTTAGAGGATTGACCCCTGGATCTATTGCTGGAATTGAAGCTCTAGATGGTGCTTTCCTGAGGCAGTGGGGAGATAGGAAGGATTTCATGTATTACATGACCGAGTTCGGGTCTTTTAAAAATATGGAAGGAGAGTCTGTCTCTGACTTCTCCAAAAGATTCAATAAGATGTACAATAAAATTCCTGCTGAGATAAAACCCTCTGAAGCCTCTGCCAAAATTTCTTATGCTAGTGCATTTGGCCCCGATTTTTGTCTTATATTGAGAGAAAGAAGAGCTACCTCCCTAGCTCAGATGCAATATGCGGCCATAGAGGTGGAATCTAATGTATTAGCAGCTGATAGATTGAGGAACAAGGCTGACGCAAACAGGAGAAAGGGAAGACCTGAAACCTCAACCTCGGGCCCATCAGTGCCCCACCCTCAAGTGGATGAACTGACCAATATGGTGAAGTCTATGTCTGCAGAGATGGAGAGAATGAAGGTGGAGGGGAGGCAAGAATACAAGGGCCCTCAAAATGCTAAAAACAATGGAGTTTTCAAGAGGCCAAACAATGTTGCTTCCCCGACTATGCAAAGAGAGAGGGGAAGAGACAGAGAAGACCAGAAAATTCAGGCCCCTTTTCAAAACAATTTTGTGGCCGAGGAGGAAGAAGGGGGAACAGATGAGCTTGATCCTGAAATCCATTGCTTCGGAGACACTCCTCCTTTTCCTCATCTCACTCAATCAGCATATGAGGAGTCTCTCTTGGACAGTCAGCTAAATGAACTGAGAAAGGGAGACAAGGCTAATGGCAGCCAAGGCAAGTATGACCTGAGGTCCAAGAAAAAGACAACGACACCTGATGTTCCTGAGTAGTTCACTAGAACAAAGAAACCTGCTAATGAAGTAGCAGACAGTCACAGAGGTAAGAAGACCCGACCCCTCTCTCCCATAGTCCAGAATCATGTTCCTGAACTAAGAGAAATCCCGAAGCTTACATCTTCTTTTAATTTCGAGCATGAAATTCAAAAGATCTGAATCCCTGTGCCCCTAACCAAATTGATTAAACATGAAGGGTTCAAGAAACGCTTCTCTGAGATTTTACAGTCTGAGGTCTCATGCCTTCCCACAGACTCCATCAATTTGCAGGATGAAAAACCTACAGTTATTCTAGGTCCTATGGTAGAAGACAAGAATGATTCATCCCCTCCCTTTTACACTTCCTTGAACATACATGACAAGGTACTGCACAACTGCTTGATGGATTCGGGGGCTTCTCACAACCTCATGCCCAAAATTGTCATGGAAGAGTTAGGGATAGAAGTCACCCGAGCCTATCATGACCTCTATTCCTTTGACTCCAGGAAAGTTCAATGTCTAGGAGTTATCAAAGACCTGGTCGTGACCTTGTTTCAGTTGCCCATGAAAAGTGTGGTCATGGATGTTGTAGTGGTTGATGTTCCCCCCAATTTCGGTATGTTTTTATCAAGATCCTGGATAAAAAGACTGGGGGGAACTTTGTAGATGGACCTCACATATGCTACTATCCCAGTGTTTGGAGGAGAACATAGGAGGCTATATAGGGAAGCCCAACTGGCCTATATAATCAGTGATGAAGCCAACCCTACCAACCATCCCATTTTCACCTTGGACACTGATTTAGATTCCAGTGTACTACAACTCACAATTGCTCCTGAGACTCCTCTGAAACTCAGAAAGCCACCCACCACTTCCCATAAATCTCCTCCCTCCATCACCCCTGTCTGGAAAATGTTCTTTGATGGAGCCTTTTCCAGGGAAGGCGCTGGTGCTGGGGTGTTTTTTGTGTCGCCTGCTCAGGAAACCATATCTCTGTCGTACAAATTAGAATTTGAAGCTACCAACAATGTGGCAGAGTATGAATCTCTTGTCCTAATATTAAGAGCCGCAAAGGAAATGGGAATTCAGGAGGTAGCAGTGTTCGGAGATGCAGAGTTGGTGGTCCAGCATATCAAAAACACTTATCAGGCTAAGCATCCTCGACTCAGAAGCTACAGAAATGAGGTATGGGACTTAATTGATAGTTTATTCTCAGCATTCAACATTTCTTTCATCCCAAGAGAGAAGAACACAGTGGCAAATCCCTTGGCTACATCAGTGAGCAATTTCAAAGTGCCCTTGCCGCCCAAATTCAGATACGATGTAGAAGTAAAATACAGGCCCTCCATACTTGAAAACGTCAAACATTGGAAGGTATTAAAGGATGATCTTGAGATCAAGAGATTCTTGGAGACTATCGAAGAATTTTCAGAGATGCATATCGACCAAGACTCTGGCTCTGAAGAAGAGCTTGATGGGAGTAAGTTTCTAAGTAAAATTGCAGAGCGTAACATTGTGCAGCTCCCCAGCAACCATATTCCAAGGGGACTGGTTCCTTTGGAAAGGATTTTTGATAGAAATGATGTGTCATTAAAGGGGGAAATCTTAGAGGATGGTGCTGATACTATTCAGTGCAACATTGGCACTGAGAGTGAACCCAAGTTTGTCAAATTGTCAAGAAGTCTGACAAAGGAGCAGAGAGATGAATACGCTGGACTTTTGAGGGAATTTTCCGATGTTTTTTCTTGGACCTACGAAGATCTCAAAACATATAACACTTCTGTCATTGAGCATAAAATCCTGTTGAAAAGGGAGGCAACGCCATTTAGGTAGAAGCTAAGACAGATCAATCCTATGCTACTGCCTATCATGGAGAGGGAAGTGAAGAAGCTGCTACAGGACCAGATCATAGTACCACTGAGATACTCATAGTGGGTGGCCAACTTGGTCCCAGTAAGGAAGAAGAATGGAGAAATCAGACTCTGTGTAGACTTCAGAAACCTGAACAGGAGCTCGCAGAAGGATAACTTCCCTTTACCAAAAAAGGAACATATATTGAAAAGGGTAACAGGAGCATCCAGGATGTCCATGATCGATGGTTTTTCTGGCTACAACCAAATCTCTGTTTTACCTGAGGACAGGGAAAGGACGGCATTTACCACTCCATGGGGCACATTCATGTATGCCAAAATGCCTTTTGGATTGATGAATGCAGGGGAAACATTTCAACGTGCCATGGATATAGCTTTCATTGGGGAAAAGGATAAATTTGTGGTCATCTATCTGGATGACATAAGAGTATTTTCAAAATCTGATAAAGAACACTGTGGTCATCTCATAAAGGTTTTCCTGAAATGCAGGAGTTTTGGCATTTCATTAAACCCCAAGAAATCATTGTTCGCCATGCAGGAGAGAAAGTTACTAGGCCACATAGTATCAGTGGAAGGTGTCAGGATCAATCCTATTAGAGTTGAGGCAATACAAGCCTTATCAATCCCGAGATCCAGGAAGGAGGTCCAATCTTTCCTTGGCAAGATTAATTTTCTGAGGAGGTTCGTTCCTAACTTTGCTGAGGAGGTAAAACTTATAACAACCATGTTAAGGAAGGGAAATGAAGTAAGGTGGACTTATAAATCGTGAATGTCCTTTGAGCAAATAAAGAAGGCCTTGACTGAAGCCCCTATGTTTATCAGTCCCGATTACTCAAAAGATTTCCTTGTTTTCTCTTTTGCCTCACCTGACACGGTGGCCGTTGTTTTATTACAGACAAACAAGGTTGGGCTAGAGCAGTCTATTTCCTATTTCAGCCGAGCATTGAGGGATGTCGAATTCAGGTATGACACTATGGAGAAGTAGGCCTATGCCATGGTAAAAACTCTCAAGGCCTTTAGAACCTACGTCCTGCAGTCAAAAATCATTGCCTATGTCCTCTCAGGTATTGTTAAAGACATTCTTATTCATCCTGACATGGACAGAAGGAGTAAGTGGATAGCCAAGATTCTGGAATTTGACCTGGAAATAAAGCCTACCAAATTGATCAAAGGTCAAGGTTTGGCCAAGCTGTTGGCTGAAGAAAATTGCCAATCTTTAGGGGTAAGTTTCGTCAACGAATGCTCAGGAATTCAGCAGGACTAGATATCCGAAATAGGCCCTCAAGGGGAGCCCCCATTAGCTCAATGTCCCTGGTATAGGGATGTCATATGTTTTCTGCAAGAGTTGCGGCCTCCAGACGGCCTGCAAAGAAACAAGGCAAAAGATCTAAAGCTCAAAGCAGTCAGATACTGCCTTATCGATCAAGTTTTATATTGGAAAGACCCCCTGGGGATGCTTTTGAAATGTGTAGATCCGCAAGAGGCTGACAGGATCATGGTTGAATTTCATGACAGCCTATGTGGAGGGCATCATTTCTGGAAAACCACAGCCTACAATATCCTCAGGGATGGATACTACTGGCCCACCATGTTCACTGAAATCTACAAAAGGGTCAGAGCCTGCATCAAATGTCAAAGATTTGCGAGAAAACAATAGCTCAAGTCTTTGTCGTTAAATCCTGTGGTTGTTTCAGGACCTTTCCAGCAATGGGGCCTAGATTTCATTGGAGAAATTCACCCCGCTTCCAGTGGGCAGCATAGATGGATCCTGACTTCTACAGATTTCTTTACCAAGTGGATTGAAGCTATCCCCATCAGGAATGCTTCCCACAAGATAAACATTGGATTCCTGGAAGACGTCATCACAATATTCGGCTGCCCAAGTAAGATTGTCACTTATATTACAGCCTCTTTCAAAGTTGAGCCATTAGCCAAGTTCTGTGAGCAATTCGGGATCAAACTGATTCACTCCACCCCATACTATCCCCAGGGCAATGGTTTAGTAGAATCCTCCAACAAAATCCTCATAAGGATCATCAAAATACTGTTGGAGAACAACAAGAAGGCCTGGCATTCAAGATTGAAATTTTCTCTATGGGCCGATCGAGTGACCACGAAGAGAGCTATAGGCATCTCTCCTTTCCAATTAGTCTATGGAGCAGAGGTTGTTTTTCCATCTCATTTAGCCATTCCTGTAGCAAAATTCCTCCAGGATCATCGAGAGGAACCTGATGACATAATCAGAAGAATTCATCAGTTAGTGGAAGTCCAGCAAGCCAGGGAGCAGGTAATGGGTAGGATTCAGGACCATCAGCAAAATATCAAGCAAGTTTTTGATAAGAAGGCCAAGAAGGAAGAGTTTCGGATAGGAGACCTAGTGCTGAAATGGGATGCTCCTAAACAAGATAAAGGCAAGCACAGGAAATTCAAAGCCCTGTGAATCGGGCCTTTCAAAATATCTGAAGTATTCTCGAATAATACCTACAAGTTACAGGATTTGAAATATCGAGAAGCTTTCAACGGCCCTGTGAATGGGCATTTCCTAAAAAGATTTTTCCCTTGAGCCGTGCATGGCTCTTTCACGGTTGTAAATATTGTTTTTCTTTTCATCTTTAAGTTTTAAATAAATGACCCCATGGCCCAACAACAAGGCATTGGAACTACAAAATGAATCCTTAGAGCATCACAGGGACGACTCTATCTCCCATGGAGCCTAATGTTAGTAAAAATTCTTGTTCTGGGCACAAGAGTATTCAGGTCTGCTAGTTGCACGAGAAGCACCCAAGCGCAGCACGGAAAAATCCCGTTTCAGGCTTCCAAGCAAGTAAGCAGGTGAAATTATGTTGTTGACGGTCTAGATTCATCCATAGGAGCAGATCAATGGTCGGCGGGAAATCGTGGTTAGCAGATTTGCGTCGAGATTAGCGTGATGGATAGCGCCTATATTGCATGCAGGGAAAATTAGCAGCCATCTATCCAACGGATGCGTGGCGCGATATCTAATCTCGTCGGCATATTGGTGTTCGAGAGTTCGAAGGGTAAAGGTTCCTCATCTCGAAACTCTGAACCCCGAAGCACCGAAAAGTGCCCAGAGTAGAGCCCGCAATATCATGGAGCAGTCTCAGCCATCCATCCAAAAGGGAACACGTGGTGCGCGATTAGGCTCCTGGCCTTTTCTCCCATCATGACTTCGAAGCACAAGGAGTAGCTCCTTCATAACTCTGAACCCCGAAACGCCGAAGAGTGTCTAGGACCCGGGCCCACGGTATCGCTGAGCGAGTTCTGGACCTTCAGATCTGAGAGGGACGCGTGGTGCTCAATTAATCCATCTCGATGTTTCACTCATCATGACTGTGATAAGAAAGGATCAGCTCCTTCCTATTCACGAACGTCGAAAGTGCCTTTGGAAATAAATGTAGGGTCACAGACCATGGTCATCTGGGAAATAAAAAGATCTATGCAAGAGGGGCCAAAGTCATCGAGTTTAGTCACAGAAGAAATCATCGTGATCTCCAGGTGCCATCTGATTTGATCTCAATCCTGTTTCTCGCCTAGAGTAAATGAAGGTGAGAGGGGGTGGTTGAAACCTCTCCTCACTCATTAAAGTGTAAGGTATGGAGGATCTGGCAAGCTGTCTACCCGAGAGGGTCCTGTGTACCGATTTTTCCAAAGAGGCCATGCCAAAGTCCTCGACTGGCCAAGGAGGTCTACACATGCTAACTCGGCACTTTATGGCTCGGCTACTCCCCTTGCATAAGCCTTGCGTAGTTAAGGTGGCATCTGACGAAGAATATCCATCTGAGTTTGACCAAAGGGACACCACGCCTTGGATGACTAAGCACGCTTCTGTTAGGCGAATTTTCTTGAGTATATAGACTCAGTCCTTGTATTTTGTAATCATCGATGGTTGAGAGAGGCTCCCGGTTGTGAAACTTTAATGAATCATTGTTATTTTGGTTATGAATGGACTCTTGAGACTTCTTTCCTTATGAATGTCAGTTTCTTTCACGTCTTTGTTTACACTGTGTTAGAGAAGCTTGAAATTGGAGGATCCAGTCGAGTCGTAACTGTTATAGGATGATGTAGGTTGGATCACTGTAACAGTTGCATTGTTTCTAATTGGTCCCTATGATTTTCTTAGCGCTGAACGACTTGGAATTGGAGGATCCAGTCAAGTCCCCCCCTTTCAGTTTCTTGAAGCCCTGAACCAAGAGGATCTTGCATTCAGAGTTTTTCTTCTATAAACTACTGAAAATCCTATTGCCCAAGGTAGTTTGCTCACTCCTCTCACCAAATCTTCCACCTGCTCATCTTTTAATCAATTCACTGACTGAAGTTAGATCAAGACCTCCTTTGTTCCTTACATACCAGACCCAGTCTCCAAGTTAGAGCGATATCTTCCTAAGTCTCTACCCATTTGATCACCCATCAAATCTATCGTGACATAAAACTGATGGGATTTGGGCTCTGCTCCTGCAAGCAATCCAGGAGTGACTTCTGACGCTAACACCTCCCATAGGCCTGCTTCCAGACTTCCCCAAAATCTCCATGTGCGTCCCACTTTTTTCTACTTGTTTTCCATGTCTTCATAACTTTTCATTTCATTCTTCTTTGCCTTAGAATATTTCCTTAGTCACTTGAATTTCTCCCCTGTCTCTGTGTTTATTTCCTTCCCTAATTATGCACCCTTATTCTCTTATATGGACTCCAAACATCACCTTCGTGAACCGTCACATCCCTTGGGTGTGTCATGTCCCTTTGAGGACCAACATGCCCAAACCACCCAATGTGCCCCTTTGTGTACTGACATGCCCATGAGCCCATGTGCTCATCAACCTCTGTGTTATCTTGGGATTGATGTGACCCAACATTGGGTGCGCTCCTCATACCAACGTGCCCCAAACTCTTTGGTGCACCCTTGCCTTGTGAACAGATTGACAAGACTCTCTATGGGTGTGTTGATGGGGTCTCCTGACCTCTCCAACGCACCCATGCTACCAAGAGAAGGAAATTCCACTCCTTGGGAACACGCCCAAGTCATCCGATCCTTTCTCAAATGAAATTGAAGTATTTATCAACCTTTGCAAGGGAAGTAGGGTGTGTGGCCCCTTGGTGCCACATTTCATCATCGTGTGCCCAAGGTGCTCATGTCCATGCCCACATGTTTTCATTCTCCCAACCGATCGCATTTCCCTTGTGTTCTCTTAGCCGACTCATTTCCAAATCTACCCAAGGAGTGGGCGCTCAATGGGTGTCACAGGAGGCCTTACATCCTCCCCCATGTCAGGAAATGAGACACACTTCCATGTCAAGAAATAGAAGAGAGGAAGAGATATTTAATCAAAAAAGTAAATGACACAACAAGAACAAAGTACACATAGATTATACCCTGGAAACCCAAACCAGGAAAACCAACATTCCTTGAGTGTTTTGCTCCTTGTTGTCTTATTCATTCAGAATAAAAGGTTACATGTCTAACCCTTGTCCACACCTAAGACACAATCGACATCATACCTTCTTGATTACGCAAGAACAACCCTGTAGCCAATTCAACTTACATCTACATGACCAACAAACTCTACGATTATTGATTGACTCATTTATCAACCTTATTCAACCTTACAACATGCCTTCTTTATAGGATTTACAGCAGGAAAAACCCTAAAGAAAATGGCACCCAAAAATAGTTACAGATCCATGCATATTATTGGCTAAAAATCTTGCAAATCACGGGATTTTGTTACAGTCGACTACCAAGTCGTATTACTCGTCGACTCATTTGGTCTTCATTTGGTTGCCACACGTCCACCTATCGACCTCTTGTTGGTTGACCTCTTTGAATTTTCCCATATGACTAACCTCGACCTTCAAATTGCTATCGATCCACTTTGACTTCATCTTTTCCTTTTCGAACCACCTTGACCTTCGACTTCGACTGTTAGTCAATTCACCTCGACTTTCACTACAAAGAATATAACAACCCAACATTCTCCCACTTGTTGTCTTCTTTGTTGAAACCAGGAGACCTTTTGATCCTGATTTTATGAGTAGAACAAAATGAATACAGATTATTAATAGGTGCTTAACACAGAATAACAGAGATATTGTAAAACTGGTTTTCTATTCAATAATGAAATAAGTTGAAACTGTAAAATGCAGCAGAAACAAGCTTGCTGGAATGGTGGCGGCTTATCTCTGAGAAGAGATGTGACGGTTGCACTCATTCACAAGAAGATGATTATAATGAGGCTCTGAAGGCCTTTTTACCATAAGCAGGAATGCCAAAAACCCTAGACATCCAAAAACCTAACCCTAGGAGATGAACCGCCAAAATTCATGTAGGCCCCGTTTGGGTAAGTTAGTACATCAACTTTCCAGGGTCGTAACTTTTGCATACAATATTTTTTTTAGGCGTATGATAGCCCATTGGAAACGTATCATCGAGTAGATTCATTTTAGGAGAAATATTAGAGGAACTTTCATATTTCAAACCTATTTTCCCAAAAAACATCATTTAGGGCCTCAAAACGGCTCCCTAAGTGAAAACTATTAAAAATAGTAAATTACCAAAATTCCCAGAAAACTTTTTTGAGCCAGTTGGAAAAGGTGGGTGGCCACCGATATCCACCTGGATCAATCCTACCTCCTTAGGAAGCAATGTTCTCCATTGCATTGAGGTCCCCCATCAGATGAGGACATTTCTACTGAATTTGGCCCTAGGTGAGCCACTTGCCTTGGTGCAGGAGTTGCCTTGCTTTGATGACTTGATAAAGCTGGATCCTTTGCTGTCAAGTTCCCTTGACATGTGTGTCCACAATATGATCATTGGATGCCTATTGTATGTAGTCAGGGTTGATCTCTATTGGTGTTAGTTGTTTTTATACTTCTGAGGTGTCCAATAATGGTGGGAAATAAGGGCGAAGGAGATCCACATTGAACATTGGGTGCAGGCCAAGGAAAGGAGGAATGTTGAGCTCAAAAGAATTATCCCCCATGAACTTGGTGATGGTGTACGACCCATAATGGAGTGGGTGAATCTTTTGATGGGGTCTTGTAAGGCATTCTTTCTGCAAGTGCAACCAAACTTTGTCACCCACCTGAAACTTATGTGGCACCCGATGTTCATCATGGCACTGTTTGTACTTGTCATTGGACTTTTGTAGGATATTATGAACCTGTTGGAGGATGTGTTGGATCTGCACAATGAACCAGGTGGCTTTGTCAGGTTTAGTTGGAGTAGGATATGAGTCAGTCGAGGTGATCGCAAGAGGAAGTGCAACATCTATGGGACCCAATGGTTGGAATCCCAACCCCACCTGAAAGGGGCTATGGTCGGTTGAGCTATGCAGGGCTCGATTGTAGCTATGGTGGACATAGGGAAGGCTCTCATCCCATGTGCAAGGGTGCTTTGAATTATACATGTGAGGGATATGCACAATCATTCGATTTACGACCTCGGTTTGGACATCTTTCTGGGGATGGAAGGTTGTGGATTTGGTGAGCTTGGTGTCCAACAGTGACCGGAGGCTCGACCAGAATGTATTGAGAAATAGAATGTCCTGATCTAGGACAATGGTTTGTGAGAGTCCAAAATGTACCCAGACTTGTTCAAAGAAGATCTTAGCAGTGGCCTCTGCTCTGACACTCTTTATGCAGGCAACCAAAATTGTTATCGTAGGATCAACAACCACAAAAACACAATCATTTTCCCACTTGGTGGATGGGAGGCCCGACATGTAGTCCATTGAGATGGATTCCCATGGCCTATCAGGAGTAGGAAGAGGGTTGTACAGGCCCCGTTTCATAGTGGTCGGTTTGGCAATAGCATAGGCAGTGCATGACCTGATATACTTGCTAACCTCCTGTCGAAGTTTCAGCCAGTAGAAATGTTTCTGTAACATCGCCATTGTCTTTTCCATGCCAAAGTGTCATGCCAACCGACTGTAGTGGGATTCCCATATCAGCTTCATTCGCTCGCTTGAGGGAATACAGATATGGCCTAGACAACACAACAACCCATCCTGAAGATGGAAATTATCGACAACTATGTTTGCACCCAACATTTGGTAGGTTATGGTGAATTTCGGGTCTGTCTCATAGAGTTGGGGCCATCCAGAGGTCTCATAGTCACAAGATTCTAGCACTGTGGTGAGTACCGTGACTGGCGGTTTGCTGAGGCAATCAGAGATGTGATTGGTGCTTCATGTTTTATACTTGATGTTGAGGTGGAATTGCTGCAGTTATGTGGATCACTTTTGATGGTGGTCATTCTACAATTTTCCTTGTGTCTGCATGAACTGCAGTGGCTTATGATTAGTGTGGATGACTATCTCCTTCCCAAGAATTTAATTTCTCCACAGGCGGTAGGCTTGCACAATGGAGTAAATTTCTTTGTCATAAGTAGGGTACTTAAGGAAAACATCGGATAGTGTCTCACTATGATAGGCCATGGGGTGGCCATGTTGAGTGAGAACAACACCCACAACATAGTCTGAAGCATCTATCTCGATCTCAAAGGGTTGTTGTAGGTCTGGTAGTGAAAGCACTGGGGATGAGCACAAGCAATGCTTCAAATCATCGAACGCTTGTTGTTGGGACCAACCCCATGAAAATTTATCCTTAACACCACCCTTGTTTATTTGGTTGAGGGCCCATGCAATATGGCAGAATCCAAACACGAACCTGCAGTAGAAATTGGCAAGGCCTAAGAAGCTCCGAAGCTCAGTGAGTGTGGTTGGGGATGGCCAGTCACGGATGAATTGGATCTTGGCTGGATCCACATGTATTCCATGTTGATCAATGATGTAGCCCAGTTAATGGACCCTATCCATGCCGAAGGAGTATTTTTCCAAGTTGTCATATAGCTTGTGTTGTCGCAGGGTGTGCAGAACTTGCTGAATATGCTACAAGTGTTTGGCCCAAGTCTTCTTGTAAATGAGAATGTCATCCAGATACACCACTACAAAAGTATTGGTGAATGGTCATAGGATATCATCCATCATCTTCATGAAAGTGGCTGAAGCATTTGTCAAACCAAAGGGCATGACCAACCATTCAAAAATCCCTTCCTTTGACTTGAAGGCGGTCTTCCATATATATGTTTTTTCTATCGAGACCTGGTGGTAGCCAAACTTCAGATCAATTTTGCTGAAGTATTTGGCCCCTGTGAGTTGATATAGGAGGTTTTCGATTCAAGGAATCGGGTACCGATTTTTGGCTGTGATTTTATTCAAAGCCTCGTAATCAATGCAGAGTCACCAGGTTCCATCTTTCTTCTGTACCATCACAATTGGGCTCCCGCAAGGTGATGAGATGGGATGGATGTGCCCCTTCTCGAGTAGTTATTGGGTTTGTCGCTTGATATCCTCATTCTCTAACAGAGAGTGCCAATAGAATGGCCCATTGGGAAGCGGTATGCTGGTCATATCGATGGGGTGGTTGACCTGCCAGTGTAGAGGTGCCCCGATAGGTGAGGAGAAGATATCCGAGTATTCTTCCATGACCTTATCTACTTTCTTCTACTATGTGGAGAGGTCACCCGCAAAGACCCTGGATGTGGCTGTGATCTTTCTCTTATTCTGAGAGAGAATCACGAAGAAGACAAACTTCCCCGTCTGAGAGATGACCTTCCTGCATTTCTTAGCAGAGATCAAGGAAATAACACTAGGTGGGTCTGCCTCGGGTATCCTATACAATTTCCTATTCAAAGTAATAATAACACTAGGAGGCCTAGACTCATATACAACATGACGTTTCCATAAATAAAGTTGGCCCAAAAGAACATCACAAACTTCGATAGGAGAAACATCACACAATACCTCGTCTTTGAAGGGCTTGATGTCATACGATAGTCGACATTGTTGGCTGACGCAGAGATCACTTCCTTAGAAGAGCCATCCAATGGTGTAGGGTTGTGGGTGTGGTGTTTTTAGCAAGGCCAGCCACTTGACAACCTCTGCTGAGATGAGGTTCTTCTGGCTACCGCTATCAATGATGAAGTGCAGCGGGGTGCCTTTTACCCACATCTGTGAATGGAAGAGGCGCTCTCCTTCTTCTGGCTTGTCTGGTTCACCAGGATGGAGCTTGGTGGTAGAAACGGTGGCACTAGGTTCCACATCAATGATCCATCTTCCCCTTTCTGGTTCTAGCTCAGAGTCAGAATCCACATCTGATTAAGAGGCTTTCACTTCGGCCACCAACGACTTCTTTGATCAACAATCAATAGTGTTATGCCAAGGGCTCTTATGGAAGTCTCGACACTTCCCAATATCTTTCTTTGTTTTTCCAGTGTCCTTCTTTGCTTGCGGCTTGGATTGGTTGTCCTGATACTATCCATATTTTCTCTGTACTTTTTTCTATGGGTTGGGGCTGCCCTTTCTTGGATTTTGTTGTGAGGGGTTCCTAGGCCCAAATTGTCACGTCTTTTGTTGGAGCTTCTGCTCGATTTTGACGACATGTTGATAGGCCATGCCCAAGGATGAGATGTTCAGAAATTCCATTTTGGTCTAGATGTATCTATGCAGATCACCACGATACTTGAGCACTAGATGTCGCTCTAAATCTTTGATACCCATCTTGGTGCACAAGGTATGGAAGATATTTATGAAATCTGGCACTGCTTGGTCTCTTTCTTGCCGCAGTGTGGTCCAATTAGTATACAAGTCATCATAACTTCTGATAGGGTAGTATTGTTTCTTAATAGCATCCCTGAAGGATTCCCAGGTGGCAGTGACTGTAAATAATGAGGGTTCCTCTATTTCCTTTTTCTCACAAAAATTTTCCCACAAATCTTTGACATGGGGAACGGGTTTGAGGAGTGCAAAAGTAATCTTTTCTCTATTTGAAAAGTTATGGACAAAAAAATATCCTTCTAGCATATTCAACCACTTGTCTACAACATCTGCATCTATATGACCTTCAAATATAGGAATATCAAAGTTTATTCGTACCTTGAAGGGGGTGGTGCCTCCGCTCGAAGAAGATGTGTCGCCTGTTGGTAGTCGCCGAAGGATTTGCGCGAACCTATCCATCATCTCATTCCTCTATTGCGTGAGGGCTTCCTCAATCAACAGTTTGAAAGGATCTCTTGTCCCTTCATATTTATTTTATCCTGCCATGAGAGGTAGCTTGGGCGTGTGAGAGATTTTTTCCTCAAGATAAACAATCTCAAGACCCAACTCTTTGTACTCTGACCTCGTTGGGGACATGCATTAAGACGACAAGGATAAGACCACTCTGATACCATTGATTCAGATTTTACGAGAAGAACGAAATTAATATAGATTATTAACAGTTTCTTAACACATAATAACAGAGATACAGTAAAACGGGTTTTCTATTCAATAATGAAATAAGCTGAAAATGTAAAATGCAGCGGAAACAAGCTTGTTGGAATGGTGGCATCTTATCTCTAACAAGAGATGTGACAGATGCGCTCATTCGCAAGAATATGATTACAATGAGGCTTTGAAATCCTTTTTACCATAAGAAGGAATGAAAAAAACTATATACATCCAAAAACCTAACTCTAGGAGATGAAGCGTTAAAATTCATGTGGGCCCTGTTTTGGTAAGTTAGTACATCAACATCCCAGTGTCGTAACTTTTTCATATGATCTCCGTTTTAGGCGTATGATAGCCCGTTGGAAAGGTATCATCGAGGATATTAATTTTAGGAACAATATCATAGGAACTTGCATATTAAAAACCTATTTTTCCAAAAAAAACATCGTTTAGGGCCTCAAAACGGCCCCGAAAGTGAAAACTGCTAAAAATAGTACATTACCAAAATTGCCAGAAAATTGTTTTGAGCTAGTTGGAAAAGGTGGGTGGCCACCGATATCCACCTGGATCACCTTTGAAATCTTTTTTCAGAGACCTAGGTAAACAATGCCCATTGTCTCTCTGCACCAAGAGAACTTCACAACACTCACAGACTTGGTCAACAAGTCTGCTATTTTTTCCAATGTGTCTTCTTTCTCCAGCAGCTCCTTGTTTCTGTGCACATGTCTCTCACAAAATGGTATTGTACATCAATGTTCTTAGTCTTCAAATGATAAGTTGGGTTCTTTTCCATAAATATTGTGCTTTGACTGTTGCAACTTATCTTCATAGCTCTCTACTCAAACCCGACTCTTGAACATAGCCTTTGCAACCATATTTCTTATTTTCTTTCATGAGTGGCTACCATGTATTCATGTTATGTTGTTGAAAAGGCTAGGACCTCTTGTCACTTACTCATCCATTTGATTGCTCCAATGAACATCTTGAGCACATATCCATTGGTTGACCGTTGTCGATCCAGATCTCCAGCCCAGTCAGCATCGAAAAATCCATGTACATTAAATTCACTGTCGCCTCTAGGTTTTCCTTAATATCATATAGCATAATATTTGCCACACAAATACCTGAATACTCTCTTGAAAATTGTCCAGTGCTCCTTCCCAGGTGTCGATATGTATCTTCTCAACACTCCCACTGCATGGGAAATGTCGGGTCAAGTGGAGACCATTGCATACATTATACTACCAACATCACTTGCATAGGGAACACATGCCATGTTCTCTATTTATTCATGTGTCTTTGGACACTGTTCAACACTTAGCCTTTCTCCCACAGGAATTGGAACCTTCATCGATTTTCAATCCTGCATGTTGAAACGTTTCAAAATTGTTTCAATATACTTTGTCTGATTCAACCAGATCTTTCTAGCTGCTCGATCTATCTTAATCTCCATTCCCATAATGAAGTTAGCTGCACCGATATCCTTCATGTCAAACTTGGAGGATAGATGCTTCTTCACCTACTTTGTTGCATCCATGTTGTTTCCAATCAACAACATGTCAACGACATACAAAACTACATATATGAAACATGCACCTTATTCTTTGGAATATATGAAGTGATCATCTTTGATTCTCACAAATCCCAAACTAAGGATGTATGTGTCAAAATTTTGGTACCACATCCTTGGTGATTAATTTATACCATAAAGGGATATTTTCAGTTTACACACCAAATCTTTCTTTCCCTTTACTACAAATCCTTCAGGTTGCTTCATGTAGATTCCCTCTTCCATGTCCCCATGTAGGAACGTTGTCTTCACATCCATTTTTTCTATTTCCAGATCAAATGTTGCATCTAGAGACATTATTACTCTAATGGAAGTTAATTTTGCAACAGGGGAGAAAATATCACTGAAATCAACTCCTTCGAATTGGGAATATCCTTTCTCTACCAGTCAAGATTTGAATTTCTTGACTTGACCTGTTGCATTCATATTCTTCTTGAATACCCATTTTCTATCGACGGGATTTCTTCCACTCGGAAACTTGACTAAGTCCCATGTCTCATTCTTATGAAAGTATTGCATCTCCTTGACCATGGCGTCCTTCCATTATTTTCCCTCTACTGATTTGACTTCCTCTGCGACTGAATTGGGCTCATCATCAGTGGCAGTTAACCTGAATATAGAATGAAAGTCTAGGGGACTATACTTTTCGACTAGTTTTCTTACTCTTTCTGACCTCCTTACAAATGAAGTTGGTCGATCCAGCTCTTCCTCTAATTCAATCGACTTATCTGAATCATCTTCTTTGTTCTTTGGTTCAAACTACACCATCTCAAGATTACTCTCAATCTGAACAATTTATTCATGCTCAGTCTTACTTCCAACTTCTTTGATGACCAAATCTCTAATTTACACCATTTTCCTTGATGTAGGATCCCAGAGCTTATATCCTTTCATTCCTTCTTTGTATCCAATGAAAATACATTTGACTTCCTTCTTGTCTAGCTTGCTCCTCTTTCCCTTGGGAACATGCACAAATTCATTACAACCAGATAATTTGATATGTGAAATCGAAGGCTTCTTACCCGACAATACCTCATTTGGAGTCATGTTGACTAGAGCCGACAAAGGAGACATATTCAATAGATAGTTTTCACTATCGACTGTCTCCGCCCAGAATTCTTGTGCGATCCCAACACCAATGAGCATGCTCCTTGCCTTTTCCATCAACGTTATATTTATTCTCTCAACAACTTCATTTTTTTGTGGGGTATATGGTGTGGTAGTTTGGTGTGCTATTCCACACTACTTGCAAAACCGATCAAATTACTTTTCGCAGAATTTACCACATTGTCAGTTCTCATAACCTTAATTTTCTTATCTTTATGGTTTTCTACAAGAGATTTAAACTCTTTGAATTTATCGAAAACCTATGCTTTCTTCCTCAAGAAATATATCCATGTCTTCCTGGAAAAATCATCTATGAAGGAGACATAATACAAGGATCCACCAAGTGAAGGCACTGTAACAGGGCCAAATGCATCACTATAAACCAACTCTAAAATCTCAATTTCCTTTGTCACTCCAAATGGGAACCTCACCCAACTTTGTTTTCCATATATACAATGTTCACAAAATTCGACTTCTAAATTACACTCAAGAAAGTATTTGACCATACCTTTATTGTGCATAGCTCAAAGTCCTTTTTATCCAATGTGTCCCATCCTCTCATGCCATAGCATGGTCAGGTCTAATTTATGATGACTTGTCGAGTCGATTTGAATCTACTCATCCCAAGTCGAGTCCAGTGGAGTCTAAGTCGAGTTGACTTCAGGAACAAAGATGTTGTTGCATTTAGTCGAGTCGAGACTCCCTAAAAACTTGTATAGGGTTCTAATACGAACTCATTTAATTAATACCATCGCACCTCTGACCATCTTGTAGGAATCCTTCTAAAATAGAGTGTGCACTCCAACATCACTCATATTGCTAACAGATATTATGTTTCTTTCAAAACCCAGAATGTGTAGAACACCTAAAAGAGTTCTACTCCTCCCATCCTATAGTATCAATTGAACTTTTCCCCATCTGACAATTCTAGTTGTTGAGTCGTCCCCCAAGAACATGTCTCCTCCTTCATATCATTCATATTCACAAAACCATTCTCTATGTGGTGTCATATGATAGGATTCTCCTGGGTCGATCAACCAAACATCTTGATCCGACTATGTACTGGTCGATGCCAAGTACACATCACCTCCCTTATCTGGAGTCATATTTCTCTCAGTCCATTTCTTCTTGTTGGATCTTGTACTGACTTCCATCACCCTCAACTTACAGTCCTTTTTGTAATTCCCATCTTTACGACATTTACAACATCTTATTGTTGACTAAATCGGGGATTTAGATCTACCCTTCGAATTAGACTTTCTACCAGAGAATTTTCCTTTATCTCTATAAATCAGTCAACCTCTCACAACTGAAGCATATTTAGTTGATCCTTCCATATTCTTCCTTCTCATTTATTCTGACAGTAGAGATGCAACCTCAGCTTCTATCGCTAATGTGGTTTCATTACTCCCTATATCCACGACTAAGCTATTCCTGGAGTCTTGCAAATAACATAATAGGATTATAAATTTTTCCTCCTCAGTGATTTTAATATCCACATAATATAACTGGCTTATAATGGTATTAAACGCATTTAAATGCTCATTCACCAAACTTCCATCACTCATTCTCATAAAATACAATTTATTTCTGAGAAACAACTTGTTTACCAGGGATTTTGATTGCTACACGATTCCCAACTTGTCCCACAGTTTCTTGGTAGAATATTCACCTCAGACATTCAACATCATCGAATCTGCAAGACAAATTCAAATCATACCCCTTGCTCTTCTTTCTAGTTTCTCCCATTCTTCCATTGAAATACCTATCGGCATGGTACCTGGATAGATTGTTTTCCATTGTTCTATATCTACAATGATATCTTCAATTTTAAGATTCCAAAGCTAGAAATTCTGTCAATTGAATTTTTCAATCTCTATTCTCGAACTGCTCGTCATTCTTTAACACAATCTTTAGCAAAATATTTAAATATTTCTAACTTATGACTCTTATTGTACCTAGGGTTTATCTCATATCCAAGACTGTTAATCCAAGCTCTGATACCATATGTCAAGAAATGAGAAACACTTCCATGCTAAACCTAACAGAAGAGAGGAAGATATATTTAATCAAGAAAGTAAATGACATGGCAAGCACACAATACACAGAGATTTTTACCCTCGAAACCCAAACCAAGAAAACCAACATTCCTTGAGCATTCTGCTACTTGTTGTCTTATTCATTCAGAATAAAAGGTTACATGTCTAAGCTTGGTCCACACCTAATACACAATTGACATCATGCCTTCTTGCTTATGCAAGAAAAACCCTGCAACCAATTCAAATTACATCTACATGACCAGCAACCCCTACGATTATTGATTGACTCATTTATCATCCTTTTTTGGCCTTACAAAATGCCTTATTTATAGGATTTACAGCAAGAAAAACCCTAAAGAAATGGCACCCAAAAACGACTATAGATCCATGCAGATCATTGGCTACAAATCTTGTGAATATCATGATTCTGTTACAGTCAACTACCATTCGAACTTCATTCGGTCTTTATTCGATTTCCACATTCCCGCCTGTCGATCTCTTGTTGGTTGAACTCTTTGAATTTACTCAGTCGACTAACCTCAACCTTTGACATGTTTTTGATCCACCTCGACTTCATCTTTACCCAGTTGAACCACCTCGACCTTCGACTTCAAATGTTAGTCGATCCACCTTGACTTTCACTGCAAATAATATAATAACCCAACACCCCACTCCAAATTGTTTCCATCCTCAAAAACATCTATCTATCTCCATGGTGCCTCTAAACATAGTTACCAACTTAATGAGAACTGTGACCTCAAAATGAGAACTCTGGTCCAAAAAACCCATATTTTTGCTTAAAAAACATCAAAATCAACCCCCAAATCAAAAAGTGGTGCTACCGGTAGCACCATGTTTTAAAATGGGGTCAAAATTACAACATTTTTCAAACATGGGCTTCAAAACTTAAATAGTAGCTCAGAAATACCTTAAAATCGGCACCTAAAAACAAATAAGATGTTTTTGATTTTTTTTTTCTTTTCAAAACGTTAAATTTTGAGATCATTTGAAATCATATTTTTGTCATTTGATACCATTAAAACCAAAACCTTAAAATCAACCATCAAATTGAAAAACACTGCTACCGGTAGCACCCATTCTAAAATTGAGGTATGAAAATGACACATTTTTATAATGTAGTAAAATAACTCATCATTACTGTAAACAAAATCATAAAAGAAACCCTTAAATGTTTACTTTTTAAATGTTATTATCACGCAAAGCACAAGGTAATATATAATGCCATGAAAATATCACAATATACTTTAAAAATTCAACGTCGCTTTTTAATAATTTTTTACTTTTAATAATAAAAAAGTAAATACAAGTTAC
>JASDQU010207723.1:12979-24271 GCA_032191745.1 Picea mariana | reverse complement strand
ATGGTTGGGTGACAAGGGTATTGTCAATGGTAAAACGAGCACAATCCTTCATATTCTAACATGCCTCTCCGCATCTCTCAAAGTATCCTGAAGCCATCTAGGTCTCGTGTCCTCATCACTAGGAGGGTCCACTGGATCTACTGAATCCTCATGGTATGGAGGATGAATCCCCATACTGGATGGACCTGTACTCTCCTCAACCTTCAGAGCCTCCTGCTCTTCACCCTTTGTCTCTGCTATGGTCTCTCGAGATCTCCTGAAATCCAACTCCTCAAATCCGACATCCCGACTAACGTCAATCTACCGCTGTCCTGGAATGTAGATCTGGTAGGCCTTTGAAGTTTCGTTGTATCCCACAAACATGCCCTTCCTCCCAGAAGGTTCTAACTTTGTCCTCTTCTCCTTAGGAACATGGATGTAAACTGGACAACCAAAGATCCTCAAATGCCCTATCTCTGGTCTCACTCCTGTGAATGCCTCCTCAGGAGTCTTGTCCTCCAAGATCCTATGAGGAATCTTGTTCTGAACATAGATTGTTGTGTTACACGCCTCTGCCCAAAGCAACATAGGTAGATCCTGGTCATGCAACATCGCCTTGGCAGCCTCAACTATGGTCCGATTGTTCCTCGTCGCAACCCCATTCTGTTGTGGGTTAAAAGGCACTGTGAACTCCCTCTTGATCCGTGCCTCCTTGCAAAAATCCTTAAATTTGTTGGAGGTATACTCGCCCCCGTTATCCGACCTCAAGACCTTGATCTTCTTCCTTATCTGATTCTCCACTAGAGCCCTGAACTCCTTGAATCGATTGAAGAGCTCATCTTTGGTCTTCATGAAGAAGATCCATGCCCTCCTGGAATAATCATCAATGAAGGTCACATTAGCCACTCGAAGATGGAACTAACATCGGTCCACACACATCTGGATGTACTAGATCCAAAATCCCCTTGGACCTACTATCACTGCTCATAAAAGAGTCTTGGCATTATTTGCAAGTGCACAACCCCTGCATACACTCTGGTGCTCTGCTCCAAACTTTAGAAGACCTGTAACCATCTTCCTCAACACTGGCAAAGCCTTGTAATGCAAGTGTCCCAATCTCTTGTGCCAAAGCTCGCATAGACTATCACTCTCATGTACCAAGGCCTGGGTACGCTGTCCTGACTCCTGTCAACCTGTAAAGACTACCATCACAAACACTAATGACCTCTGCTGAGTCAATGCTTGATCCTCTCGGTCGTGCAAGAACCTCTCCACCTAAGAATGCCACTGCATACCCTCTGTCCTCCATAGCTGAGATAAAAAGTAGTTTCTTCTTCAACCCCAACACATACAACACATCACACATCCTGAGAGGCTTCATGGACTCCAATTGAAATGAAGCTGTCCCAACTCCTTTGACTGCATACTTGGCATTATCACCAAGCTCCACCTATAATCTTGAGTCCTCCTCTGACAAACTGGTGAGTGACTCCTGTGATCCTATCATATGACAAGAAGCTCCACTATCCACCAACCAAGTCCCACTACCAGAAACTGTACTAGAAAGGGTGGAGACCAATAAGAACTCCCTCTGAAACTTGTTTGCAACCTCATCCACCTCTGCTGATGATGCTTGCTGTTTCCCTCTCCCTTTCTTTCGTTGTGGACACTGTGAAGCATAGTGGCCTAGCTTATGACAAGCAAAACACTTGAACTTGCTAAGGTCCTTCTTCTTCCACTGCTCTGGAGATGCCTCTCTCCCTAGAGGACCTTTTCCTCTGCCCTTTCTAGCGTGAGCAGCTAGGGCACAATTCTCATCATCACTACCTCTCTGCTTTCCATTCTTGGCCTCTATCCAAGCCTCCTCCTAGATGCAATCGATCCACAATTTGTCAAATGGTGGCAACTTCTCTCGTGCACAAAGCCTTTGCCCAAATGGTTCCCTAGATTCGGGAAAACCGTTCAATACCATATTCACCAACTTTGTGTCATCAACTGCCTCACCAATGGCTACAAGCTGATCACGAATCTGAGTGATCCTCATGACGTGGCTAACAACAGTATCTGATTTGGACATCTCAACAGATCGAAGCTTATGCCTCAAAATCAATTTCCGGTTTACATTCCCGCTTTGGTACAAACCCACCAAAGAATCATACATATCCTTTGTTGTCTTCTTCTTGGAAATATGAGGAATCAAGTGATCCTTCACTGAATCCAACAACACCCGCTTGGCCGTCACCTTCTTCTTATGGGCTGCCAATTCTTGTGCATCATTTGGATCTGGAATCACCATCTCAATGTAATCTTTGAGATCATTCTCTTCTAACAACAAAAGAATCTTAGCTTTCCGGGTCCGGAAATTTGTGCCCCCCTCCAACCTGTCCTCAACTCTAAGAGTGCTCACCATTGTGTCCAAACAAGAACACAAATCTGCAACAACTTGTGTCTCAAGAAAATGATTTTCTCTCTCTAGAGCTTATGCTCTGATAYCATGTAAAATTTTAAGCATTTAATGCATTCAATTTCAAATTTGAAAATTACTTCCAAGTGACCTCAAACAATAAACTAGGGTTATCACTGAATAATTTTACACTGAAATTATGACAGAAAATTATAGCRGAAGCACAAAGATCAGAGAGAAATCATCCATACACAAGAGACAAATTTCTGTTGAGTAMAATTTTTAGATTGAGGATCCCAAGGACAAAAACAGTCCTCTTCAACAAAATTACAACTTCAGCAAAATTCTGGAAAATCTTCCAACTTATTAATCTGCATAAACCCTAGTTGATGTCACATGTACGCCCCCCTGCATCACGCTCCTCACATGTGTGGTTGTATGGACGATCTGCGACTACTGTATGGACACGCACATGTGGTACGACTTGCAATAATTGCATCGTACAATCTGCATGTGCAGCTGTACGGTCCGCATGTGTTGTACAGACTGTACGGCTCACACGTGAGGCATGTTCTCCTCTTCCTCTCTCACACACGTGAACCACATTTGCGACCTCTCTCTCTTGGCAGAAAAATAAAAAAGAAAGACGGAAAACCCTAGGCCAGATTTGTCAAAGTGAAGATCTCTTTTGCTGAAATTTGCAACTACAATCCTCTTGGCAAGAGTGCTCACTCACTCATGCCAACACCATGATCATAAAATAAGATGTGTGGTGCCTTCTCACATTGCCTCTCCTTTTATAGGAGTCTAAGAGTGAGTTTAGGAGCCCCTTTTAAACTCAACATTAAATCAGAATTGTTTATTCCTCCAAGTGGGTTCCAAGCCCCAACTCTACATAAAGGGGGTTTTCACAAAATAAATATCCAATGTGAGTGCCAACAAAGATTCCCACATGCCTGACACCAAGGCCAATGTGAGAATAACTCCCCGAAGCTACAAAAACATCAATAGTCCAAAGCCGTTTTGCTGTTGTTTTTGTGTGTTATTTTGCAGAAAATCAGGTACAAATCAGCAGCCCGGTACCTAGGGACTCCCCCCTGAGGTTGGCATGCACTAGCCCAAACGGAGAGGAGGTTTGCCTGTGACAATTTGGAGCATTCTCTCCTTGAATTAGCATCGTCTTCATCACTTTTTTTATGTTATATCAGCTCATATTGGAGGTTGAAAAAGTGTGCTAACAAGTACTTGATCCAAAAACTCTAAAATGCGAAGTTGATGAAAGTCATATCTTGAATATTAGGAGGAAGGGGCTTCTCCATTCACAAACCCTTGCTTCAAAGGAAGACAATATCATCGAAAGGATTCCTGTCGCACACTGCTACTCTTCCAAGTTTTTCAAATATTTGATGACAAACCATGCAAGACTTGGAGGCACATCCCTCCTTATACAAGAAAATGCATATATGTTTCTTCCTTATCTGATCAATCCAAATATAAATAGCCCCATTTACTAGGGAAAACATCAACTTCGAGTCCATTATGTTCAAGGATGGTGTAAATAAGTTTGCAAAACTCTTTTTGATTAGAACCTAAAAAGAAAGAGATAACACTGGCTTCTTCCAAGAAATCTGTAGTGTATTTAATTTGCACTAGGGTAGCACAAGCCTTCGTTGAAGACTACGACCCTAGAGAGAGAATTTTTTGTAGAGAGGTGTCAAGAAAACAAGGTTTTGCACCCTTAGGGTAATGCCATTAGCCAAAAATATCTTGATTAGATGTTAAAGTGACCCGTGAAGGAGGATTAAAACCCCATAAAAAACCCTAGGAAACCCTTGAAAAGATTCGATCCAAAAACTCTAGTTCCGTAGCCCTTAAGGAAATGGCACTAGCCAAAAAGTCTCTAGATTTGCTGTGAAGAAGTAGATGGTTTGAAACCCTAGGCAGTGACAAAAAAAAGGTGATGCTACCAACCCATAACTTCAGATCATCTGCTGGAAATAAGTATCATGGAAGGTTTGAAACGTCGGTTCTGCAATCACAAGGAAACAATGATGTTACTGGTCCATAGCCACGAGTCAAATGCGAATCATGAGTAAAATGGATGGTTCAAAACCCTGGTTCTGCAATTACAAGTAAATAGTGATGCTACTAGCCCATGTCCAAGGATCAATTGCTAAAAATGAGTAAAATCGGTGGTCCAAAACCCTTGGTTTTGTGATCATAAGAAAAATAGTGATGCTATCAGCTGCATGCTTTACCTTGTACATCCATCTGGAATCAACAACTGATTTCCCCTTTGGTCTAGGCACAATCTCCTACACATCATCCTTCATAATGAAGTTGTATTTGTCCACCATGGCATCCTTCCATACTTGCTCACTTGTTGCCTCCTCATAATTGGAAGGCTCTGCATCAATAATGGAAGACATCAGTTCAACATAAATGGGAAACTTCTTAGGAGGATGGCTTACTCGAAAATAAGTCTTTGGACCACCAACTTGCTCCTTTGTCCCTTGTAATGTTTGTGTAGGCCACCTCAACCTCCTGGTTGTATTGGGTGGTAAATCTATCTCTGTACTTGTACTAGAACCTGACTGATCCAACTTTGATTTACCTAGAATTTGTGGATCATCTTTTAGGGTAGCAAGCTTCTCAAACTTGACATTTAGGCTTATGACTATCTTCCATTAGGACGGAATGTAGACTTTGTAAGCCTTAGAAGTCTTTCTATATCCCATAAAAATACTCTTCTAATTAGAGGGTTCCAACTTAGTTCTTTTTTTCCTTAGGTTTATGAATATATATAGGACAACCAAAACATTGAAATGTGATATTCATGGTTTCTTACTAGTGAAAGCTTCTTTTGGTGTAGTGTCCTTAAATATCCTAGAGGACACTTGTTCATAATGTAGAGTGCTGTGCAATATGCTTCTGCCCAAAGACACATAGGCAGATCTAGGTCATGGATCATTTCCTTGGGAGTCTCTATGGCAGACCTGTTCTTCCTTTTTACAACCCCATTTTGCTGCGGGTTGTAAGGCACTGTCAACCCCCTGTTGATCCTTGCTTCGCTACAAAAAGTGTCAATCTCCTTGGAGATATACTCTCCTCCATTATCTGATCTCAACACTTTAATCTTCTTACTCGTCTGGTTTTTTATAAGAGTGTTAAAATCTTGAAACTTCTTGAAGACCTCATCCTTGGTCTTCATGGAGTGGATCCAGGCTTCTGAGAGGAATCATTAATAAATGAAACATAATAAATGTTATCTTATATTGAAGCTGAAGTCGTGGGTCCACATACCTCAGAATGTATTAGGTCAAGAATCTTTCTTAACCTATGCTCACTGCTTGGGAAAGCAGTGTTGGCATTCTTGCCGAGTGCACAACTCTTGCACCCCCTTTGTTCTTGATCTCGAAATTTGGCAATCCTTGCACCATGTCCTTCAAGTTCAACAATGCTTCGTAGTGCAAGTTACTAAGCTTCTCGTGCTAAAGCACACACAAGGTATCACTGTCGTATGCTAGGGCTCACTCCGTTCTTCAACAACTTGTATGGACCGCCCTCATGAATACCTTTGGCCAAAACTTAACCAGCATCTAGGCATCCCTTCCGGATGATGACTTGTTGATCATCAAACTCAACGATAAATCCTAGGTTTGTCATAATTGAAATTTAAAGTAGATTCTTAGTCAAACTAGGTACATGTAAAACACCGTTGAGCTCAAGAACATCACCTGAGGGCATCTGGAATGAGATGGATCCCACTTTTGCTATTGGATACATTGCATCATCACCAAGATCCAACTGTATGCCTGCCTCCTTGTTGAGGTCATATGTTTGGATGCTACATTGTCCACATACCATCCGATACCAGACACGGTGTGAGATGAAATGCATGAGACCATGGAGAAGGTTGTCTCAAACTTGGATGCAAGCTCATCCACTTCGGCAGAGGGTTCTACACCTTGTAAATTGCGTCTACTGTCATGGTTTTCCCTTCCCCTTCCTCTTCTCAAGACATTGAGAAGATTAGTTTCCAAGCCTTTGACACTTAAAACACTTGATGTGGCTCAAGTCCTTTTTGGCTTGATTCGAGGAACTTGAATCCTCTTTCTTTCATTTATGACCTTTCCTGAGACCTCCTTTCACCTTCTTCATTCTATTGTGAAAATTTTGAGAAAATGTTGCTTTATGCAAATTCAGAAATTTCACCTCAAACTTGAGGCTCCTCAGGGCTATTCCTTGTGAACTTTTAACCTTAGGGCTGAATCTGAAATATAAATTATAGCAGTATATATTTCACTCATGTCCAACCAAATATACATGGCAGAGCAAGAAAATAAACCCTGAACAATTGTACTTCAAGGGAACTATGTTTCCAGCCCTTAGGGCACAATCCCCAACATATAACAGATCTGAAAATATCTTATTAACAATCGATTCGTTATAGCCACAAATCTGCTCTCTTAAATGCTATATACTTGTCAAATCACTCAACAAAATCTGCTCATTGTTAATTATAAATCAACATACCAAACAGTTCTAGAAACTACTCATTCACCATGAGAATATGTGCTGAAAATCAGATCTGCAAGTACACAAAGTTTGGACAGCAAAGTACACTTCATATATGCATGACAATAAAGTTACAAGTATATGTCAACAAGCTGGTACAAGATAGTCCTTCGAGCTTATCACATGCTAGGACTCTCCAATGAATCCAAACCCTAGTTAGGCATCCACCATCAATAGCAAACCCTATATCAATACAAAGTCCTAGCAAAGCATCCCACCAAGCTATAGCCACATCAAAGGCTCGACGACAAGCTAGCATCGACACCAACAAGTCCACCCTTGATCTTTCTCCAAGCTTGTCTCACGCAAGCTCTCATTGCAAAGCGCTCCAAGTCTCCTCTAGGGTTTCTTTGCCATAAACCCTAGGTCCTTCTCACACAAGGACTCAAACCCCAACAATTCAAGTCTCATTTAGGTTTTGCCTCTCACAAACCCTAGCCTTTCTCCCTTGCACAAAGACAAGTACAAAGACTCAAGAGTCAAGGCTAGTTCATTTTCAAGATTCAAATGATCAAATGAAGTCTCACTTGCTTCTTCATGAATGCTACAACTAAAGACTCTCTCCTCTCTTTATGTAGAATAGGTGAGGGAGGCCAACAATAGTAAATTGGACCAAGTCCTTAAGCAACCTAATTTAATCCTCAAGATAAGGTCTCCAAGTGAAGCATTCTCTCTCCAAGGTGCATGCATGTCAAGACAAGGCTCCTGAAGTGGTGCGCTCTCCAAGTGTCAAGCGCTCCTCATCACAGGGCTCTTCGCTCTCCATCCAAGACAAGCATCCAATGCCCCAACACTCCTCGTCATACATGTCTTGGGTCCACATATAACCCCGAGTAATGTGCTCTCAACCCAAGCATCCTTAAGTCAAGTGTTGGGATGCCAGGTGGTCCCAATGCACCCAGGGCTAAGCACCCTACCTCCTAGTGCCCAATGCTCCTCCTCCAAGGTAGATCTAACACCCATGCAAACAACCATCCTCCACAACATGCGTGCCATGTAGAAGATATCAATGCCACACAAGGTAACTACCTCATTAAGGAGTGTGCCACATCTAACACTAAGTCCAAGGTCAAGCAACCACCTATAGAAAGCTCTCCAAATGTCTTCAACTAAAAGGTCTAAGATACAATTAAGGGGCCTAGGTTTCATCATGCACTCCATATCACATGATGGCACCTATGGCACGGTGTAAACACTTTTGGAGCAACCAAAAGCTAATACCTAATAATGAGGGCTAGATTTTACTCTTCCTCAATATCTGCAATAGTCTATAGTCTCATAAGCTTCTCAAAGGTGGGAAACTTATCTGAGGCACAAACACCTCAGACAAAGGACTATCAAGAAGATGAAAACCCATTCAAGGCTATGGATACTAACTCTTCACTCTTGACCTCTTCTCCAACTGCTGCAAGTTGATCATAGAGTATAATGATCTTCATCAAGTCACTGGCTAAGGTATATGCCTTGCTCATAATGTTGCTCCTGGAACTTATTGCTAGACAAAATAGATCAACAACCTAAAAACAACCTATCATAGGTCCATAGTGCTTTTMTCAAGCACGGATCTTGGGCATCCCACCCCTAAAACCTTTTGACAACTCCCTATCCTAGGAAAAATCCCTACTATCCATCACAGTTATYAGAACTGGACCGATGACTGAACTGGTCGACCCAAAAAATGTGAACCGGACCGAAACCGGAAAAGAACTGGACCAAAAAACCGGTCGACCAAAAACTACATAAAATATTCAAATTTTGAAAAAAAAACATATATGTTCATGTGCATCCATATGAATCTAGATCATTTATACACAAATATGCAAAGTTTCTCATTTATATAGCAAGTAAGAGTGCATATAACCAAAATAGCACCGAGTGCATTACATATCTGAACAAAAATACACCAACAAAGAGGCTCTAAATGGCCTATAGAGTCCAAAAATAAGCATAGTATATGATACTTGATACTACTAATCATCGGAATCCTTATCCTCATCCTCAATATGAGTAGACCCTACAGTGGGATTCCGGCTTGATTCCCCTGGCCCTGAAGGTATTCATACCTCTCACTGTGGAAGTGGGTCCAAGTCCATCCAAGAAAGGTCTTCATTGTCAAATGTTGGTGCCTGATTCTCCATAACCCTAGGGTTAGGTAATACGCCCCCCTTCTATTAAACAATTGTTATTTAAAAGAAAAAATTGACTTTTGTGGGTCCATGACGCATCTTACAAAATTTATATGGAGCTGATTGGTTTGGTGAAAAAAGGCCGGTTCGAGAGGGCAATTTGAATCAGTTTTTCCCCAAAACTGGTCGGAGCGGCCAGTTTCACCAGTTCCAAACAGTTCCGATAACACTGCTATCCATACATGGATTTCTAGAAGGTTTCAACAAACGTGCTTTGGTACCATATCAAAAATCAAACCATGGTAAGCGGATTCCGCACAGGGATTTAACCTAAATCCTAGATAGCTTAAAATTGAAAGCACCAATAAAAATAACAACTATTGAGTATGTTAACCTAGAAATACATACTGTTGATAATATGAATAGAAAACACATAGTTTTGAACTCTCAAAACAACATCTGTATTCTAATAATTGTAAGGAATAAAATCACAATGCAAAAGGCTSAAATCTCCAACTCGGCAACCAACCTAGTGGTGCGCCCTTCATCTCTTTTATAGAATAAGAGRCAAGGGAAGATACAATGTATTTGGGCACATGCATGAAGTATCCCCAACAGACGGAGTCAAACCCTAACTCTAATCAATATAGCTATTGCTGCCTCCTASGTGAATAACAGTGCTSGAGCTTGTGTGCCTCAACTGGAGGATGAYTATGGAATGTATGGATGTACACTTCTCCTTGGGATCTACATCCTCACTCAGCTCCTCATGCAGGCGCTTCCACTACATAGGGATCTATGCCCTTCTCTACAAGTAGCACTTCACATAGTGGAGGCAGCAATGAAAAGAAGAATGGGAAAGAAGGAAAACAATGGCTGTAGGCTGCTGCTCGATAAGATCTCTCTCATATCTGTTCTCTTCACTGATCTCTTATATATCTTCAAAACTCCAAACCTGGACGGCCTAGACATGCGAGCATGAATCCAACTCTATGGCTTTATACTCCAATTAGCAAATCAAACTCTCTCTGAATTTCTGTGCTCAATGGCATGCAATGAATGAGGGAAGTTCACCTCCCCAACAATAGGAACTGACTAATAATAAACTTCCCATGACTTGACTCTAACTGCCAGTCAACTACATCACCAAAAATAGCAATTGTGCATGCACATGATTGAATTTGGAACTTGAAGATGCATGCAATATGGCAGCCCTGTAGTCTTCTAATAAAGGAAATCTCCCAAATCCTAGCATGCATGACCTGAATGAGACAAACTGTGCTTGACAAAGAAAACCCTCCTTCGACCTGCTGTTCTGTAGATTGGAAACTTTGAGGTAAGGATAAACCCAACCCAGCAGTATCATTCAAGGAAAAATGACAGGGATTGCTTCCTCTGTTTTGCTGTTCAAGGATCACGGTATCCCTTCTATCAAAAAACACACAAACTGTGGCATCTCTAAACAGAAAGTTGTTGCTGAAATATGCCCTGAACACCACCATTTCTTGCTGCTTACTGATATTTCCACTATATTTACATGTGTTCCAGGCAAATCTGAGGGTTATTTTACGAAAGGACAGGCTAYCAACTGCTGGAAATCTGTTAGTGTAGCTTCTGGTATATAAAACTAATCCTCTGCTACAGAACAGTCCTCATCCACTGAGAAATTCAAACCATCTTTTAGCTGAATCATAAATGTGATCAGTCCCTTGAACTCTTTCAAGCAAGCTCACAGCAAAGTACTCTTGAGACATATCAATCTCACAAGGCACTTCAGGCAGGTTGTAAACAAGAACACAACTCATGGCTGGATCCTGCCTACCGATAAGACTCTTTACAACTGTAATCATTGGCTGTCACTAAATTTTTCTCTACAGGACAGTCACCAAAAATTCAAACCTACAGCAACTCCTTCTCACATATTGACTTGCTATCCTCAGAAAGAGGAACCAGCTATTAAAATCACTGCGTGAGTCTCCCACGGGCCACATTGGCAACATAAAAGCGATCCCCTACTAACACTGTAAATACTAGTTTCAGCCTTTAAGAATTCAGAATCAGTTTGCTGATAGGTTTTAGATAGAGCCAGCTTGGTGTCTGTAACAAATTGGGGATGATTTATCAAATTCTCTAAAAGGTGTTGCCTCAAATATTCAGCAGCACGATAACCACCGTGGTCATCAAAGCACCCAGTAAGCCAACCAT
>JASDQU010207722.1:9429-24226 GCA_032191745.1 Picea mariana | reverse complement strand
ACCCTAGGAGATGAAGCGCCAAAAATCATGTGGGCCTCATTGGGGTAAGCTAGTACATCAACTTCTCGGGGTCATAACTTTTGCATACGATATTTGTTTTAGGCGCACGATAGCCCGTTGGAAAGGTCTATATAAGAAATAAACATGTTGTTATCTGACTAAAACTTTGTGTACATTTTGACTGTGGTGAGCCCTAAAAATGTTGTTTAGGGCCTCAAAACAACCCTAGAAGTTGAGGAACCAAAAACTAGGAAAAAACTGCCAAACTAGAAAACTGCCATGATGAACTAGTTGGAATAGGTGGGAGGCCACCGAAATCCATATGGATAAATCATCCCCCCCTTAGAAATTAATGGTCTCCATTGCATTGAGTTCCCCCATCAAATGAGGAAATTTCTATTGAATTTGGCCCTGGTTGAGCCACTTGCCTTGGTGCAGGAGCTACCCTGCTTTGACAACTCGATAAAGATGGATCTTTTGATGTCCAGTGTCATTAATTTGTGTGTCCACAATATTATCACTAGATTCATGTTTCATGTAGTCATGGTTGAGATATGTCAGTGTCAACTGCTCTGCTATATTTGAGGTGTCCAATAATGGTGGAAAACATGGCCAAATGGGAGCCACATTGAATACTTGGTGTAGGCCAAGGAAAGGAGGAATGTTGAGCTCAAAAAAATTGTCACCGACATCCTTGGTGATGGTGTACGACCCATAACGGAGTGGATGAATCTTCTGATAGGGCACTGTAAGGATTTATTTCTGTAAGTGCAACCAAACTTTGTATCCCACCTGAAACTTATGTGACACATGATGTTGATCATGGCACTTCTTGTACTTGGCATTGGAATTATGTAAAATATCCTCACCCTGTTGGAGGATGTGTTGGATCCTCTCAATGAACCGGGTGGTTTTGTCATCTTCAAGTGGAGCAGGGGATGAGTCAGCTGAGGAGGCCACTAGGGTAGTGCAACATCCATGGGGACCAATGGTTGGAATCCCAACCCCACCTGAAAAGGGTTGTGGCTAGTTGAGCTATGTAGGACTCGATTGTAGCTATACTGGACATAGGGAATACTCTCATACCATGTGAAGGGGTGCTTATAATTGTACATGCATAGGATATGAAGGATCATCTGATTGACCAGAGGTCTTGGAGTGACCAAATCTTAGTGTCTTACAGTGACCAGAGGCTCGACTAGAATGTACTAGGGAGCCGACTGTCTCAATCTGAGACAATGGTTTGTGGGATTCCAAAATTTACCCATACTTGTTCAAACAATATCTTGGAAGTGGCCTCTATTGTGATTCTCTTCTTCTAGACGGATAGAATCTCCATCTTGGAAAAGCAATCAACAACCACAAAAACACAGTCATTTCCCCTCTTGGTGGATGGAAGGCCCGACATGTAGTCCATTGAGATGGATTCCCATGGCCCGTCAGAAGTAGGTAGAGGGGTGTACAGGCCCTATTTCTTAGTGGATGATTTGGAAATAGCGTAGGTGGTGTAGGAATTGATATACTTGTCAACATCCTGTCGAAGTTTCGGTAGCACAAATGTGTTTTGCAGTACTGCCATTATATTGTAGTGAGATTCCCAAATCAGCTTCACTTTATCACTTGATGGAACACAGAGATGGCCCAGATGGAAGAACAACCTATCCTAAAGATGGAAATTAGCGATAACTAAGTTTCCTCCCAACATTTGGTAGGTGGTGGTGAAGTCAGGGTCTATCTCATAGAGGTATGTCCATCTAGAGGTATCGTAGTTGTAAGAGTCTAGGACCATGGTGAGTGTCACGAATGGAGGTTGGCTGAGGCAATCAACAACTCGGTTGGTACTTTGTGTTTTAAACTTTATGTTGAGATGGAACTGCTGCAAGTATGTGGACCACTTCTGATGGAAGTCATTCTACAATTTTCCTTGTGTCTGCATGAACTACAGTGGCTTATGATCAATGTGGATGATTTTCTCCTTCCTAAGAATTTAATGTCTCCACTGGCAACATAATTTCACAATGGAGTACATTTATTTGTTGTATGTAGGGTACTTATGGACAACACTTTATAGTGTCTTACTATGATATTCCACGGGGTGTTCATTTTGAGTGAGGACAACACACACAACATAGTTTGAAGCATAGGTCTTGATCTTGAATGGATATTGAAGATTTGGTAATGAAAGTATTGGGGATGAGCACAAGAGTTTCTTCAAATCATCGAAATATTGTTGTTGGGACATGCTCCACACAAATGTTTCCTTACCACCACCCCTATTTACTTGGCTGAGGTCCCATGCGATGTGAGATAATCCCAACACAAACCTGCAATAGATATTGGCAAGGCCCAAGAATATCTAAAGCTTAATGAGTGTGGTTAGTGATGGCCAGTCACGGATGACTTGGATCTTGGTTGGATCCGCATGCACACCATGTTGATCAATGATGTATCCTAGGCAATGGACCCTTTCCATGCCGAAGAAGCATTTTTCCAAGTTGGCATATAACTTGTGTTGCCACAAGGTGTGCATAACCTACTAAATATGAAGCAAGTTTTCCGCCCAAGTCTTGATGTAGATGAGGATGTCATCTAGATACACCACTACAAAATTACTGGTGAAAGGTCATAGGATATCATCCATCATCCTCATGAAAGTTGTTGGATCATTTCTCAAACCAAGGTGCATGACCAACCATTCAAAAATACCTTCTTTTGACTTGAAGGAAGTCTTCTATACATATGTTTGTTCCATTGGGACCTAGTGGTAGCCAGAATTCAGATGAATCTTACTGAAATATTTGTCCCTCGTGAGCTAATCAAGGAGGTCATTGATTCGGGGAATCGAGTACCAGTTTCGAACCATGATTTTATTCAGGGCCCAGTAATCAATGCAAAGTCTCCAGGTCTCGTCTTTCTTTTGCACCAGTACAATTGGGCTCCCACAAGGAGATGAGTTGGGACAGATGTTCCCCTTGTGGAGAAGTTCTTGGATATGCCTCTTGATATCCTCATTTTCTAATAGAGAGTAGCGACATAATTTCCCATTGTGTAGTTCTGCGTCGAGTGTCAGATCATTGGGATGCTTGAACTGACAGTGAAGAGGTACCCTAGTAGGTGAGGAGAAGATATCTGATTACTCCTCCATGAACTTATCCACTTGCTTTTGTTGTGTGGAGAGATCGGATAGGGAGGCCTTGGATGTGGTTGCGATATTTTTCTCACTCTGAGAGAGAATCACGAAGAAGGAAAAATTCTTGGTCTGAGAGATGACCTTCCTGCATTGCTTGGTAGATATCAAGAAAATAGCACTAGGTGGGACTGCCTCGAGTATCCTGTACAATTTCTTATACAAAGTAATAATAACACTACGAGGCCTAGACTCATATACAACATGAGGTTTCCATAAATAAGATTGGCCAAAAAGAACATTACAAACTTCGAGAGGAGAAACAACACACAATACCTCGTCTTTGAAGGGATTGATATCGTACGATAGTCAACAATGTTGAATGATGCAGATATCACTTCCTTGATGGAGCCATCCAATTGTGTAGGGTTGCAGGTGCGGTGTTGTCAGCAGGGATATCCTCTTGAAGACATCTACTGAGATGAGTTTCTTCTAGACATCACTATCAATGATGAAGTACAATGGGGTTCCTTTTACCCACATATATGAATGGAAAAGTCGTTCTCCTTCTTCTGGATCGTCTAGTTCACCGATATGGATCTTGGTGGCAGCAACGGTGGAAAGAGGTTCCGAGTTAAGGATTAATCTCCTCCTTTCTGGTTCTGAATCAGAGTCAGAACCCGCATCTGATTCATAATCTTTCACTTCAGCCACCATCAACAACTTTGAGTGGAAATCAATAGTGTTATTCCAAGGGATCTTATAGAAGTCACACCACTTCCCAGTATCTTTCTTTTTCTTTTCGGTGTCCTTGTTTGCTTGTGGCTTCAATTGGTTGTCCTGATGTTGTCCATATTTTCTTTTTCCTTTGTTTTATAGGTTGGGACCTCCCTTTTTTGGCTTTCGTTGTGAGGGTTACCCATGCCCAAATTTCTGTGTCTTTTGTGTAAGATTCTACTCGATTTTGATGACATGTCGATAGGTCGCGCCCAAGGACGAGATTTCAAAAAATTACATTTCATTATGGATATATCTATGCATAGAACTGCGATACTTGAACACCATATTTCACTCATAATATTTGATACCCAACTTGGTGTGCAAGGTATGGAAGATATTTGTGAACTCTGGCACTACTTGGTCTCTTTCTTTCTGCAATGTGGTTCATTTTGTATACAAGTCGTCATAAATTCCAGCAGGGTAGTATTATTCCTTAATAGAATATATGAATGATTCCCAAGTGACTGCAACTGTAAATAATGAGGGTTCCTCCATTTCATTTTTCTCACAGAAATTTTACCACCAATCTTTGACACGAGAAACGAATTTGAGGAATGCAAAAGTAATCTTTTCTCTATTTAAAAATTTATGGACAAAAAAATACCCTTCTCATAGATTCAACCATTTTTCTACAACATATGCATCTATCTAACCTTCAAATATAGGAATACAAAAGTTTATTTGTACCTTGAATGGGGTAGTGCCTCCGCTCAAGGAAGATGTGTCGGGTGTCGGTAGCCACTGAAGGATTTGCGAAAAACTATCCATCATCCCGTTCCTCTTTTGCGTGAGGGATTCCTCAAGAAACATTTTGAAAGGATCTCCTGTCCTGTCATCTTTATTTTCCCCCTCTGTGATAGGTCGCTTTGGCGTGCAAAAGATTTTTTCCTCAAGAGAAACAAGCTCGAGACCCAATTCTTTGTACCCTAACCTCGTTGGGGACATGCATTAAGAAGGACAAGGAGCAGTTGATATGGATTTTATGAGAAGAATGAAATGAATACATATTATTAAAATATGTTTAACATAGAATAAAAGAGATACAATAAAACTTATTTCTATTCAATAAGGAAATAAGCTAAAATAGTAAAATGCAGCAAAAAACAAGATTGTTGGAATGGTGGTGGCTTATCTCGAAGAAGAGATGTGACAACTGCGCTCATTCACAAAATTATGATTACAATGAAGCTATGCATTACTTTTTAAAATAAACATGAATTCCAAAACCCTAGACATCCAAAAACATAACCCTAGGAGATGAAGCGCCAAAATTCATGTGAGCCCCGTTGGGGTAAGCTAGTACATCAACTTCCCAGGGTCATAACTATTGCATACGATCTCTGTTTTAGGCGCATGATAGCTTGTTGGAAATTTATTTCCGAGGAATACACATGTTTCCATCAGAATATGACTCCATCTTTATTATAACTATGGTAATTTACCTAAAAATGTTGTTTAGGGCTTCAAAACGACCCTGAAAGTCGGAGACCCAAAAACTAGGAAAAACCTGCCAAACTGGAAAACTACCAAAATGAACCAGTTGCAATAGGTGGGAGGCCACCGAAATCCATATGGATCAATGTCCACTAGAGAAATCGACGGCTCCTATTTTTATTATCCAACAAAATGAAGGGATACAACCTACAACTCAACTGTTGTAACTTCTTGTTATTCCTCTCACAGTCTCCTCTCTTAGAATAAAATAATCACACAACTACACAACCGTAATAAAATTCCCTCATAAAAGAGGGTTTCCTTCTAGGAAAAAAAAACCCTAAAATAATTTCTACCATAGAATATGAGACCTTATAATGAACGGTCTAGATTGACTACGAAATTACAATATTTCACTTCGGGGGCGCTTCCCCCAAATCCCTCACCGGGTGGGGGGGGGGTGCTACAAATTTTTTTTGTTTTTCCCCCCTAGCGACAGTTTTGGGGGGGAAAGTTCCCTCACACCTACCATTAAGGAATGGGTTCCAAGCCTGACTGAAACAAACCTCTAAATCATGAATAGAATCAGGCTCCACAACCAACAGTTAAGAACCCATATGGGACGCTGCATGATGAATCCATTCAAACTTCTTTTCCTTCTGCACATGAAAATGAAGAAGTGATCATCCCCATGGATAAAAATATTTTTTACAGGACCTATCTGACATATTTTATGACCACATTGATGATTTCATATGTCTTGGGAGATGTAAATGGGATTTGGCTTATTTCATTTTTTATAGACACCCGATTTACAACATTGAGGTTATTTTTCAAACAAAGAGGGATGTGGTGCCATCGCCTGAGGACTGTTATTCCCATTTGGATAATCCAAGTAATCAGAAACCTGATGACGATATGAGAATATATTGGTCTCATCCATTCGAGGATTAATTGTTGCAGTATACTCATGTTGATCTTCGGTCATACCTTGGGAGTTGTGATCCATACCCGTTTGTGGACTCATATTTTTGTATGATGAATATTTTCAACCACCTATATGATCAAATTTTGATGAACACAAGGTTGTGGCTATCCCAGAGTGGTCATAGAATAACACCATAGAGAAACATTGTTTTCATCTTAGGGATTTTTGTATGGATTTGCAAATGAAGAAGAAACATGTTTTGAGTATAGGTAAGGATTATTTCACTAGAACCGAGGCTATCCGTTATTTCATATCTCCTTCTCAAGGAAATCATAGGGTCCTCATGGGATCTCTCAATCCTTTAAACCTTCAAGGAGTAATGGTATTATAAGTGAGGATGAAGACGAGTCATTTTCTATACATGGCATCCCTCTTCAACAATGGGTGGATTAGGCTTGTGTCCATTCTCTCCAACAAGATTTTTTCCCTCCCTCCCACCTATATTAGTTGCATTTTGATATACATTATATTCTTATTTATTCACATGATTAATTTTTTCTTGACTTATCTCTGTTATATTACATTATTAAGAAGAGGGAAAGATACCTTGATGAGATGAGAAGGTTCTTTAATTGGTTGTATGATTTAACCTGACACATTTAGGGTTTTGATTTCTACGGGCCTTGGGCCCCACATAAGTAGGTAGGTCATTTTCTTTCTTGAATTTTCACTTGTGTGTTCATGTCATCATAGAGTAGTTGCATTTCCATTACTTCTTTAATTTAATTTTTTCTTTATTTCATCCATGCATAGTTGTTGTGATAAATTTTCTTGAATGATTACATGTTAGTTGATTTTGTTTTGAAAAATGCAATTTTGTTTTTAAAAGAATAATTGGAAAATTTGGAATTATTGAAATTTTGCTTGTATGAATAAAGGGTGTGAAATCCACCCCTCAATTATATAATATATTTCTTGAGTATGTGTACGAACAATTATTACTAGGATATGTTTAGGTTCTCATGCACTCTACGGTGAGCACATTTCCACATGTAGGAGCGAGATGTTACCCCCCAGGCTATGGGTAACTAAGGATATGATGTCTCGAGGAGCACAGGTAGAATACATGGAGTTACAAGAGTCATATGACCAAATGATCCCACATTGAGTAGAAAAATTCCCTTCTCTCCACCACACATCATCATTCATCTTCATCAACATAGCACCATCCACCACATTGGCATGGCCTGATGTAGATGACAGGTATTGCTTCATGAGGTAAGAAGTATATTCTCATGTTAAGTGTCACTTTAGTAATTAAATGATTTGAGAATGGTGCAGATATTCCTTTCTTCATTATGAAAATGTTTTCTTGGAAATTATACCTTTTGAATTATTTCACTTTGGTGGTGTACATGGTTTCATAGTAACTAGGTCACCTTCGAGAAAAGGGTGGCTACTAGGTGGTATCCTTGAAGGGTCCTCATACCATTCCCACTAATACTTTCCACGTTCCTCATATTTTTGGTATTTGGGATCATTGACCCCAATAAGGTATTCTACATCATTTCATGGGAAGAAGGGGATGAAGGCCCAGAGGTGTTGTAGTTGGCAATGTTAAAACACATAAATTATCCTTCTATATGATTTCCCTAAGGTCTTGAAGGAAATGAAACATTTCTCCATAAAAAATGAAGGACCTTTAAAAATGAAAATAAATAATTAATAAATGTGCCACTTGAAATGAGAATGAATTTGTGGTGTCCTTTAATTTCCATCACATATGGCACTCATTGTGTTCCTAACTTCAAGTCGAATTATGGTTATCTTTACATTCCATTTCATATAAAACTCAATGTTTGGACCCTAATAATCTTGGTGAGTAATTTATGCAATTTATTGTCATCTTTCTTGTTGAATTCAAGAAATATATCCTAATCCCTTGGAGGAGTAAAAGGGCTTACACCCTCCACCAAAATTAATTATTGTTTGCTATTGAAGGGATATAAGGCTTGCAACAAGAAGTAAGTAGATTTTCAACCTTGTTTTAAGGCTTAGCTAGGTTTTATTTCTCTAGGAAGTAAGAGGGTTTACACCCATAGAGAAACTTCAAACCCTATTCCATCTTGGATATTAATCTAGATGACTTGGAAGAATTGTTGTTGGATTTTATTAGGGTTTAAATCTCAGAAAGTGTATCTTCGTCCCTTTTATTTAGCTTGTTTTCCAAGAAATATTCTCCATTCACCCAATAACAAGGAACCGATACTTTTCATAGGATATTGTTGATTATTACATTGGTAAACATTAATTTTGAGGTTTTGGAATTGTTCAAGTTGGATTTAAATTTTACATGCTATTGGATATCTTGTCCTCTAAGGGGATTTTGATTAGAAAAATGATTGTTTTGATGTAATATAAATTAATCTACATCCATTAGGGTACATAAAACTCTCTATCTCAATTTATTTCACTTTGGAGCATTGAAATTTGCTTGTAAGCAGTGAAATTTGATCTATTATTTAAGGGATATTGATTGGGTGGCTTGCTTGCTGATTTTTTTGGTTAAAATTTGATGTTGTATCAAATTATCTTACACCCATATGGATGTTAAAAATACTTGTAGATAACACTCATTAACAATCTCCATTTGCCATCAAATTCTTCGTCTAAACATTGGAACACTGGAACATTGTGTACTAGTTACAAGCTTTGTTTTCCAATATCATATATTTGATTTTGATGGTTCATTTTTCACTTGTTGTAATTATTCAATTCTGATATATAATTACTTTTTTCTATTATTTTTGGAAAGAAATCATAAATTGTTGTTTCCCTCTTTTTCTAGGGCTTGTTTTCGTCATACATTGTCTTGGTTATGTTTGTCTAACATTGGTTTTGCAAGTACTCCCCATTAGAAACCTTTCATTGACAGATAATCAACCTCCATCAAGATCCTAGAACCTTTCATTGTGACCTCTATGGGTGTTTCATTCTTCTCCTTGTATTTTCCCTCGCAACTACCCCCTAGGGTCACCCAAGAATCCCCCCTTGAGTGGGACTTGTCCTTCACTAAAAAAAGGGGGATATATATTGAGGTCAAAGTGATAGGTGTCGCCAATTGTGTCACACATTGGTTTCCTGGGTTTGGATTTTACTAAACTACAAACTATGTGATAACAATACACATAGAAGGAGCAATATTTTTTCTATATTTTCCATCACCATAGTTTCCAACCCGACATTTCAACGAAAATTTAGTTCTTGAAATTCTAGATTTGATGACACTATATCATATGCACCAAAAGTAGTTTCTATAATACCAAAATCTATGTTTTTCTTAGTATGCATAAAGTAAATAGTATGCATAATGGATATATGCTTAAAGTATGGAAACTAATAGAATACACACAATCATTTTACACCATTATCATTAAGTGGATCATTTTTACTACCACAAATTACACCACTATCAAGAAACTACTTTCTTTTTTCTTCATTCTCAATAATGTATCCACTTGTTATTGCTAACGGTGCTTCACGATTCTCTTCCTAAACATTGAAACATAATTTTTTTGATGATATGAATGCTCCATTTTAAGGTAAGCACAATGTACATAAGAAATACACTTATGAAAACTAATTTAGTACTTCAAAAAAACCCTTAAATATATTGGCTGGACATCCATGGTATCCATGAACATTGAGATCAGTCAATGTTCCATATGCAGGAAGATCATGTATCATAAAAAACAAAGAAAATCTTAAAGTTAATTTGATTGAACCACCATCAATTAAAAATTAAATTTCTTTAATTCCTTTCCACAATTATGCTATCTCATAAAATAATGGCTCGAAATAAACATCGATTGTATATGAAGTCACACTTTTCTTTCCTGGTATAATCAATGACATCATTAATAAAAATGGTTTGATTGATAACCATGAAGGCAAGTTCTAATTTTTTAAAAACACTTTCCAAGTTGACCATTTAGTACTCTGATCTAAGAATGGGTTCACCCCATATAAAGATAAATTCAACCTTATATTACAAGGATATTGGGGAAAATAGGGCCATTTGTTTTCAAATTCCATTCATATATCATAATCAACAACAAGTCATTGTTTTCCATCGATGCTCTTATTTTGGGCATGCCATTACATAAGTTTAGAAATGTCTTCACATATGTACATTTGAAGTAACCATGGGATTATTTGAAAGTGGGATGAATTTAATTTCTACCTTTGTCTATACCTCCCTTCTTTACATTTCAGAAATTTGGTATCACTTGCAAGAATTTTGTGAAATAATGCACAACGATTCACACATGTGTGGATGTTTTCATACCCTGATCATAGATTAGTGATTTTCACTTTATATGCACACCATTTTGTTGGAAATGTCGAGTTAGGTAGTAACACCAGATGTAACAATACAAATAACTCATCAACACTCTCAATTTTCCAATCATGCACTACTTGCTAGTTAAGAATCAGAAGGATTGTTGTCAAATTGATTAACTTACAAGTACCATACACATATTTTGAAGCATCCTCCATCAAATTTTTATAATAATCCTTGAGACCCTCATTCAACATTGTATTAATTTCAATTCCTTCATCTAATATCCATGCCTATTCATCTAGGCTTGTTGCATATTATTCTATGTTTGGTTCCTCTTTGTGTCTCATTCTACGCAATTGTATCATATCTGGATAAGAATTTTCAGGAAAAGGGATTATATTGATATAAAAACATATTATCATATGTTCATAAATCACTTTTCTTGTTTCGTATTCCCACCATGATAGTAATTACATGGACGTGCATATATATCCAAGATCCTCTAATTGGATATTCTCTCATCATGTACATGGCATTCATGGGTTTCCAAAATTCCATGTTGACTTATCCTCAAATTTTTGCATTCAATTATGAAATGTGTATGTTAATTAACAAATATAGGAAAATAATAATATTGGAACAATTCTTATTTTTCTCATAAATCTACGAAAATTATTATTCTTCTCACAAAGAGAAAGAATTTGTTGTCGTAAATAAGATAATAGAATTTGATTTAAATTGCTCCATATAGTCTAATTGAATTCACATGAAACTTGTATGTGAAACCTTTGTGAATTTTTTTGTATGGGAGGGGATAATGTTTTCTCATCATATATATACTTTTCTACTTATCACAGTTTGATACTCATAAATTTCTCACTCATTTCATCAAGTTGCAAAATATTCCCTTATGAATCCTTCGAAATCACTAGGGATCGTGCCCAAATTTTTTAATCTATGAAACAAAGAGGCATATAGTATAAGGAGGGACATATTGAATCCATAAATTTTTTTCAATACACAAGTATTGTATAGGTTTATTTTTGGTTCCTACAAGTGTGTGTAGGAACCAACCTACTAATACAAATATTGTAGGCACCAACCTAATGGAGACAACAATCTACTTATCTAAGCACCAACTCATCAATATGTATACATCAACCTACTGGAGATACCATTCTCCTCAACTAACCACCAACTCAAAAAGATGTCTGTGTAGACACCAATCCAATATATTCATGCACATAGTATTTATGTCTTCACCTTCATGCTTCACTCCAAAGACAATTCTTCAAACTCCAACAATCCTCATAGCATCATTCCCAAAATGTAATCACCAATGACAACATGCATTGATGAAAACATCCAATGATGACAACATCCATTGATGACAAAATACAAATATGGAAACATACACTAACGAAAACATCCACTAAAAAAAACATCACAACCTCAATACAATGCACATGAAAATATAATAGACCTTTAGTCCTTTATAGTGCACCTTTAGAGGAAGAAAGACCCCAAGAAAATCCTTTAGACTTCTCTTACACACCTTTAGATCTGAAAAAGAAACCCCAACACCTTTGTCACACCTAATATCATTTTTGTGCACCTCAGACTTGATCTCTTTCTTATTTTCTCTCCAAATGCTAAAATCTATCTTGTATTTTTAATAATTATGTCCTGAATTTCAGGGCCAACTTATAAAGACTGGTTGAGTCGACCTCAATTTCCAGGCTGGGTTGTCCGACAAAAAATTAATATCTCTTCATTCATATGGAGTTAGAGGGAATTCTATATACCATTGGAAAGGTATCGTAATAATATTTCCAACCATATAACTTATTCTCCCATATGAGCTATGTATGTATGGTAAAAATTCCTTCGAAGATAGGGTATTCAAAATGACCATTAAAAATCCAAAAGTAATACTTTCAATAATATCCATCTTGTAATATTCATCTTGGACATATATAGGATTTTAATATTTATATTGAAAATATGTAGGATCCCCTTTCCTTCAAAATCAATTGAAAAAATATTTCCAACAATATCCCCCTTTGTCATTGATGACAACCCTTAGTCAATTTTGTAATACTCCCCCTATCTGCAACTCTCCTTGTGTTTTCAATTCTTCCTCTATCTACAAATTCTCCCCCTTTGACATCAATGAAAAAGGGATACCCCCCTGATCTTCTGATTCCATTTATTGACAATATAAGAGAGGTATCACTCCCACACAACAATTTTCTTCGTTGAATTTATCGAGTATGTATACATCTCTTGAGGTTTTGTTTGCATTTTCCACTAATATTCCTGAAGATATTTTCCTTATCTCACACCATTTAGAATGAAATATGAGGTTTTAACCTTGATCACACATTTGGATGACACTTATATCATTAATCTTTAACCCTTCAACAAACAATACATTATGTGTCTTATTCTTTCCATTATCAAGACTAACAATATCTTTTCAAGTTATCCTTGTATAAACCTTAACTCTAAAAGTAACGCTGCCTCCTTTTTATTTCTTGAAGGTGAGAAAGTTGGTTTGGTCCCCTGTCATGTGTTTTGAACATCCACTATCAATGTACCATTGGTTCCCTTAATTTTGAGCATAAAGTGCAAGTCCATATTCTTCCTTCTCCAGTCCTTCTTGCTTCCTTTTCCACACCATGGTTTATTCTTCTTTATGTTTGGTAAGAGAATATTCTTCCTTTTTTTGTTTGGGAGAATTTTGTATGATGCTTCTACAGTAACATGCTATCTTCCCATAGTTATTACACTTATAACATTCAATATCAAGTAGAGGAGAAAATGAATTTTAGTTTCTATTAGCAAACCCATGGGAACTTCTCATTTTGTTTATTACATAATCGTCCTTTAAGGTTTTGTAAGAACCTGTATTTCTATCTCTCACATGATCACTTCTTACATAAGATCTACAATCTATTTCTTTATGACCAAAATTATTGCAAGAAAAACAATAAATAAGAAAGATATTTTGGTACTGATTTGTGGAATTTCTTTGTGGTGGAACAACTCTTTTGTACTCATTATTGTTTTTCCTGTAAGAATAATTGAGTTTTTGTTGGTTATCATTTCCTTTCCTTCTATTGATTTCATTATTGGTGGAACTTGTTAGAATATTAGAATATCTTTCATATTTTTCTTCATCTTCATTTTCTGATGGATTTGTGACTTTAATGCTTGCATCTCCCCCGTTGGTCTTTTGTTTATCGTTGTATCCCAAACCTTCCTTGATTAATGGTGACCTTTGGAAACTGATAATATTATCTAATATTTCATCACTCTTTCCAAATTTTAAGCTTCAATTCAACTGATCAATTGTTTTCTCTAGTTCCTTTCTTAAGTAAATGATTTCATCTTCTAGCTTATCACAATTTTATTCATTTTATTTCAACTAGTTTCTCACCACTTCTTCTATCCTCTTTTCCTATTATAGTTGAGTCTTTGGAATAATAATTGTCTTCTCTATTTCTTCAATATCGTGATACTTTTTTTCATGTTTCTGCAATTTATTCGTTTTCTTTATATTCTCTTCCCCGAGTCTTCCTATTTCTTGTAAGGCACTAACACATTCTTCTTCAAGATTCAATTCCCCATCAATGTCTTTTTCCTATGAATCTTGTCTTTCCTTTCTGATTATTTTCATTTTATTCATCGATAAGTTTTGTTTTCATGGTCATGGAGGAACATTGTTATGTATCATCATTGTCTTCCCTTTCTTTGAATTTCCCAAGTCCTCCTTTTAGCTTTCTCATAATTTGTGCTTCTTTTGTATTTGACTCACAGTAGGAATAATCATCAAATCTCTCTTCACTGGGTCTCTCTATATAAATTTTTGTAGCTTGTCCCAAATATTCTTATATTTTTTACACTTCATTACCTTGACAATATCATATTATAGTGGGCCACTCAAGATAACCTCTATTTATTTTTCATTGTTTTCACTTGACTCTGTTAAGCCCTAACATTGGCTCATTACCCCTTAATTGGGGCATATTATATTAGTACTATTATTTTATTTATGTCAGCTTTAGGCCATTAGTTGTAATTATACCTCCTAGTCTCCTATATATACCAAGGAGACATTTTCATTTTGAATCATCTTGTACTTGAACATTTAAGTGGGGTAAAAGGAGGTTGCCCCCTC
>JASDQU010207719.1:0-17679 GCA_032191745.1 Picea mariana | reverse complement strand
TTGGAAAAAATTTATTCCAGGGAGTTCACCTTACTTCAGATATGGAGGAAGGAGATGGAGTCCCTAAAATCCATGAGTTGAGCCAGATGATGAAGACCTAGTCTAAGCACCAGTTGGGGGAGATTTTTGGCATTTGAGAGCCATTTTGAAGACGGATAACCATAGAGATAATTAGTTGAGAGTCGCCTTCAACTAAGAGAGGGAAAATAGCTCTTTGTCTAGCAATTATGAGGCCATGGAGGAGACACGAGAGTTCAACTGCAGTGTTGTTGTCATGGCCAATGGTTCCGTAATAGAGACGGACAATGGCCCCTGTGTTGTTTCTGAATATGCCTCCAAAACTCGCAGGACCAGGATTACCTTTTGAGGCGCCATCAAAGTTGAGTTTGGGGAAACTGAGAGGGAGGTGACACCAGTGAAATAGGGTAGAGGGGGACCTCGTGTGGGAATCTGTAGAAGAGGGGGTCGCACATGGGTGGTAGGGGTGATGTCCCATCTCTAAAGGAGTAAAGCTTCATTTGCTTGCGCTTTGAAGTTAAGGTCAGAACAGGATTGGAGATGGATTGTCTCTATCTGTTTTTTTCCGTAGATGGTCCAGAGGAAATCTTATGCAGAAGGTTGTTCTTCAAAGATGCAGCAATTATGCTCTTTCCAGATGTTACAGACAATGAATCTTGGGAGACGCTGTGAGAGTTGGTTGAGAATTATGTTATGGTAGGGATTGTTAGCCCAGTTTTTGAGAGTATGGGTTATGTTTCCATGAGTTCAATCGGATTTTCTACAGAGCATCACTGCCTTATCCCATATGTTGTTGGATAAAGAACAATTTTCAAGTAGATAGTCTATGGATTCCTCATTGTTTTTGCAGAGAGCACATCTCAAAGGTCCATAGAATACTCTTTTGAGGATATTGTCCCAGGTGAGGATGTGTCTTTCATGGACCATCCATAAAAAGATTGAGATCTTTGGCCAAGTTCTGAGGGACCAAAGCTTGGCCTAGCTAGGGTTTGGCAAAGGGGGAGTGAGAAGTTGATAGGCTTCTTTGAAAATGNTCACCTTACTTCAGATATGGAGGAAGGAGATGGAGTCCCTAAAATCCATGAGTTGAGCCAGATGATGAAGACCTAGTCTAAGCACCAGCTGGGGGAGATTTTTGGCATTTGAGAGCCATTTTGAAGACGGATAACCATAGAGATAATTAGTTGAGAGTCGCCTTCAACTAAGAGAGGGAAAAGAGCTCTTTGTCTAGCAATTATGAGGCCATGGAGGAGACACGAGAGTTCAACTGCAGTGTTGTTGTCATGGCCAATGGTTCCGTAATAGAGACAGACAATGGCCCCTGTGTTGTTTCTGAATATGCCTCCAAAACTCACAGGACCGGGATTACCTTTTGAGGCGCCATCAAAGTTGAGTTTGGGGAAACTGAGAGGGAGGTGACACCAGTGAAATAGGGTAGAGGGGGACCTCGTGTGGGAATCTGTAGAAGACGGGGTCACACATGGGTGATAGGGGTGATGTCCCATCTCTAAAGGAGTAAAGCTTCATTTGCTTGCGCTTTGAAGTTAAGGTCAGAACAGGATTGGAGATGGATTGTCTCTGTCTGTTTTTTTCCGTAGATGGTCCAGAGGAAATCTTATGCAGAAGGTTGTTCTTCAAAGATGCAGCAATTACGCTCTTTCCAGATGTTACAGACAATGAATCTTGGGAGAATCTGTGAGAGTTGGTTGAGAATTATGTTATGGTAGGGATTGTTAGCCCAGTTTTTGAGAGTATGGGTTATGTTTCCATGAGTTCGATCAGATTTTCTACAGAGCATCACTGCCTTATCCCATATGTTGTTGGATAAAGAACAATTTTCAAGTAGATAGTCTATGGATTCCTCATTGTTTTTGCAGAGAGCACATCTCAAAGGTCCATAGAATACTCTTTTGAGGATATTGTCCCAGGTGAGGATGTGTCTGTCATGGACCATCCATAAAAAGATTGAGATCTTTGGCCAAGTTCTGAGGGACCAAAGCTTGGCCTAGCTAGGGTTTGGCAAAGGGGGAGTGAGAAGTTGATAGGCTTCTTTGAAAATAAAAATTCCTTTTGGAGAGTACCCCCATCTAAGATTGTCATTGTCCTGACTGATTCAAATTTTTTGGTTGCTTACATCTTGCGCGATTTGCATTCTGGTTTCTACCGGCAAGAGAAGAGGGGAGTTATGGAGCGGTAACCAATGCCTAAAGTGTTGTTGATCCGTAGTGTGCCATTAGTCCTTAACATTTGTATTTCCTTGTGGCAGTAAGTTATGGTATCTTTCCAAGCTTGGAAGCTACTACCAAGAGTCCAACTAGAAATTTTCCAAGCACCATTTCTAATTTCCCAAAAAATGTGTTGTTGAATGAGGTGGCATTGGGGTTTTGCAGAATTCCAAATGAGGGAGCCCTAAGAGTTAGGATTGGAGCAGATAAATTTGTGAGGATCCCAATTTGGGGCATACTTTTTGTGCCAGAGTTGTTCCCAAGGAGTGGAGTTGTTGGATATCTAGTTCCACCAGGTTTTCGCACTGAGAGCTTCATTGCTCTTGATTGGGTCACTTAGGCTAAGGCCACCCATATGCTTCGGTAAACAGATTATGTCCCATTTGACCAGAGACCATTTGTGGATGTTATTTTCACCACTCCAAAGAAAAGTGTGTTGTATTTTATGAATGGAGTTGAGCACCCATTTGGGGGCTGCAAGAATAGAGAAGAGATACAGCAGCATCGTTTGTAAAATGGATTTTATGAGAAATAGACGCCCTGAAAGATTGATGGTTTTGAAGGTCCAGGAAGAGATATTTTGAGTTAATTTGTCATTGAGCACCCATTTGGGGGCTGCAAGAATAGAGAAGAGATACAGCAGCATCGTTTGTAAAATGGATTTTATGAGAAATAGACGCCCTGAAATATTGATGGTTTTGAAGATCCAGGAGGAGATATTTTGAGTTAATTTGTCAATGAGTTCCTTCCAAGTGGAGTGTTTGATGGTTGAGGCGATTAAGGGAGCACCCGGGTATTTTGAGGGGAGAGAGGAAGAAGCAAAACCCAGAGTTCTAGCAATGTTCTGTTGAGTATTGGGGGGCGTGAAGAAGAAGGTGAAAGATTTTTCCAAGTTGACAGAGGCTCTCGAGGCATCTGATAAGGTGTTGAGAAGGATTTTAAGAGTGTGGGCTTCTTAAATGGAGGGGTGAGCTAGGAGCAGGTTTTCATCTGCAAATTGTTGATGGGTCAAGGGATGACTATTGTGGAGATTCAGTCCTTTAAGGGAGCTATTTGTGCTAGCATTTGTTAACATTCGACTTATACCTTCAGCCATAAGGATAAAGAGAAGGGGGTAGAGGGGATATCCTTGTCAGATTCCTTGGGAGGGGAAGAAGGTGGGGGAGGGGGATCCATTGACAAGAATAGAAAAGAAACAGAGGAAAGGAGAGAGAGGATCCGGTGAACCCAATCATGATTGAAGCCAAAGGTTAGGAGATTATTTTCAATGTAATCCCAGCTAAGGCGATCAAAATCTTTGGAGAGGTCTCGTTTGAGGAGAATGTCTAGTTTCTTGGTGGTTTTTAGGGAGTGAATGACCTCATGGGAAAGAATAATTCGATCCATGATCTTCCTGCCCTCAACATAGCCCGTTTATTCAGAGGAGATAAGCAGGGGAAGTAGAGGTTTTAACTTGTTTTTTATGACTTTAGTGATGATTTTGTAGATAACATTGAAAAGAGATGTGGGTCTGTACTTACTTGGAACTGCAACATTTTCTTCTTTGGGGATCAAGGTGAGGAAGGTGGCATTGAGGGCAAGGAGGACCCATTGATAATTCTGCGATTCCTCCACAATGTCTAGCACGTCCAGCTTTAGCATATCCCACCAGGCATGGAAGAAGTTGATTATGAAACCATCCAGCTCAAGGGTTGTATCTTCTTTCATTTGCATGAAAGCAGAGTCCACCTCTTGAAGAGTGATTGTGTGCATTAAGGAGGCGTTTTGTTGATCAGTGACCAGACTAGGGATGTGGATGTTAACTTGTTGAATGGAGTCCCCCCTGGAGCGGTTCTCCTCCATGAGTAGATCTTCATAGTAGGAGACCAAATCAGTTTCGATGTCCTTATGGGTTTCAAGCTGAGTGTCATCTTTCTTTTTAAGGTAGGATATAATGTTGTGCATTATTTGTTGGATGGTTGAGTGGTGGAAGAAAGAGGTGTTGTGTTCGCCTTCTTTCAACCAGGAGATTCTTGATTTTTGTTTCCAAATCATTTCTTCTTGCTGACAACTTTCCTCTATATGGAATTGAAGTTCTGATTATCTGTGTGAGAGAGTTGTCAAACATCCTTCCAGAATGATCTTTTTTTGTAAGGTCTCCTTGTTCTTCTCCAGGGTGGTTTTGGCTAAGAAGATGTTCCCAAACGTCGTTTTGTTCCAATCTTTCATATGTTGCTTCAACATTTTTAGTCTTTTCTTAAATCTGTACATGTTGGTGTGGTTTGGGGGATGGGTGGTTAACCACCATTGTTGGATCATAAGCTTGAACTTTGGACTGGATAACCATAATTTTTTGAAACTAAAGGGGAGGAAACGGTCCTTGCCTCTTTGGTGCAAGTGTAGGAAAATGGGCCAGTGATCTTAGCCCGAGGAAGGGAGAATGGAGGAGGAAAACTCATCCCCAATTGTTGCAATGTCTTCAAAGACTAGAAATCTGTCGAGGTGTGAGGCAATATGAGAGAGGCCTCCAGGTCAGTTATTTCAGGTGTAAATTCCATTGGTGGGTTCCATATCCACCAGTTCGTTGTTCTCAATGAAGTTCTTGAAGCCAGTGTCCTCCTGTGTGAGAAGGCAGTGCCCTCATTTTTTTTCCCAAATATTGGTGATGAGGTTGAATTTTCCATTACGGATCTAGTTTTATCTGGGTTGTTCTTTCTTATACCAGTCCAAAAGGTTCAGAAGATTGATTTTTTTATCAACAGTTTGAGGACCATAAAAATTAGTGTTGAATCCATGAATGTCTGTTCAAATAAGGTGGTAGGACGTTGAGATGGAGTTTCTGGTGGTGGTGAAGTCGTTGAGGGTGATATCTGAAGGATTACAGGTTATTGCAAAACCACCTGAGGTCCTGGACGCATCCACTGCAATGGAGTTGCTATTTTTCCAAAGACGTGAAAGCAAAGTCTGAAGATTTTCACTGGTGCTTTTGTTTCCTGAATCATGAGTATTGTGGGTTTTTCTTGGTGGATTTTCCTTCGAATCATTATTTGTTTGTTGAGACCATTGATGCCCCTAAAATTCCAAGAAATGACTTTCATTGGGAACCTTATGTGTTGGAAGAAAAAAATTCAGTGAGCTGAGCATATTTCCCTGACTCCACTAACCTAGAACCCAAAGAGGCAATGCGTTGAATATCTATTTTGTGCCCTCACTTTTTGAGATATTTGATAGCCTTTTTCAGGTCAGTTGCTGGGTTATTTTGTATCCCAAGTCTGGCATGTAGTTTGGCTTTTTTTAGGACCTCCTTGAGGAGATGAATCTACTTTGGGGCTATCGTGTGGAAAGCATGTTTTTTGCATGCATCCTCTAGTCCCAGGAGATCTAGCTCACCCAAATCCATATCTCCCATGTCTTCATCCATTAGTGCATCAAATATCTGACTGGTGGAACAGAGCGGGTTCTCGATAAGCAACGTTGAGGACGGGATGGGCTGGGGGTTGATCTATGTGGGGGTTTGATCTATAGAGGAAGTGCTTCCTTGGCTTTGCATGGGCTCCTGGTGCTGCTTATGGTGGGGGGGGGGCGGATTTCTTCCTCGATGGATTCCTCCCCATTTGAATCTTGGAAAAGGGATTGAAAACTGTTGCTTGTTGACAAGTCCACGGATTTGGCTGCGGCATGGGATTTATGGATGTTTCATCGTCGAGTAGGGATTGTTTTGAATCCTTCCTCATCCGTGAGAGTAGTGTCTTTGTGAGATGTGGTTCTCTTGTTTTAATTTTAATCTCTGAAGAGGTGCTTGTGTTCATGGCACTTGCGGAATATGAAAGGGACATGCTCATAGTACAGAGTTTGGATCCATTCCATGTCTTCATGCGCAGGCAAATAGAGTCTAGAAGGGCTTTGGCGATGTGCATGTAGACGCAAATCCTGGCATGGGAGGTTTACTTGTTGGTTTTTGTTTGCTCTGTTATTTTGATGAAGTTTCCCAGAGAATTATTGATGTCTTGGAGGGTTTCAACATCCCATTAGTCTTGAGGCAACGGGTAGAGTCTAATCCAAATAGGCACCCAGGTGAAGTCTTCTTTGTCTGGGTTGAAGTGTTTTGTCCAGTTCTGAAGGTATAAGCCTGTTGAATTGAATAAGTAGGGGGCCCCTCCCAGTGTTATGTCTCTGTCATATAGACGAGTGAATCCTTTTGAGCCCAGTTGGATGTCGAAGTGTGCTTTGGGTTTCCATTTCATTTTGATCTAGTTTAAAAGTGCACGTTTTGTTGGCCAGATTCCTATGAATTTGCCTATGAGCACGTAAGTTCTCATGTATTCAATCCTGGCATTGATGCGAGTTGGAGGAAGATCGATCCTTGGTCATTCCTTTGATTTGGGAATGCAGGTTCTGGTTTTGGTAGCCTCCGGGGTTGGGTGCGTTGTGGGCGGCTGCGCAGGTGTTGAATGTTCGATGGTCTTTGAATTGGGTTGGTATTCTTGCATGGGTTCCTGGGTGTGGATAATTTATGTCGTGAGATCTAGAGTTTTTCTAGAGGCATTTTTTATGGATTCTTTGTAGGAAAGGGACGATCCCCTAGCTCCTCCCTTGTGTTAGGCCATGGAGGTCTAGAGCTAGTGCTCCACGGAGAAGGAGACCTAGTCGAGGGTGAGGGCGAGCAGGGGAAGGCACAGAGTTAGGGTTGCGGGCATCGGCAAGAAAGAAGGAGCCATAACCCCCTCCAAAAAAAATCATTTGTATCGGTGCACATTATTAGATAAAAAACACTCCCCATACTAAGTTTATTATTGTGGCATTTTCCTCCACATTAAATACTACCTCTAACAACCAAAACTTGAAAATTTTCACTAGATACAAAAAAAAATTAAGGCTCTCTCTTCATATTTTATCAATGAAGTTATGAGTACTCCATGAGTCAATAATCACTCTGACCTTTTGCATCTTAATGTATCCTACAATCTTAAGGGTTTGAGGTGCTGACAAACCTGCCAATGCGTGAATGGATATTTCACACCTCTCATTGTTGTTCAAAATTTCTACATAATGTTCCTGCTCTTTTAAGTTCACAATTTATTCCTCATCCCTTTGTACATATGCCTTTGTTTCCTCTTCATCATTATTATCCAACGTTAACAATTTTATTTCTAGACATTTATGTCTTTTTAAGCATTTTTTATTACAACCAAAGCATAGTCCTTTTGTTCTTCTTTCTTCCATTTTCTTTGGTGACATTTGAGTAGGTTGAGGTAGGGTTTCCCTATGAGCCCCAAATCTATATATGGTACATGCATATTTTCTAGTGGTAGACTTATGTGTAGCTCTATTCTTGACTTGAATATGACAAGCAAATTGCATAGCCTCCATAATATTTTTAGTATGTTTTAAAAAAAAAACTTATGTTTAATGTCTTCATGCAATCCACCCATGTAAGCTTCCAACATATGTTCATCACTTATGTTATCCATCCTTGTGGCCAACACCTAAAATTATGAATTATAATCTTCAATATCACCCAATTGCTTGATTCTTGTCAATTGACTAAAGTAGTGTTGTTCCTGAACTTTTCCATATTGTGCTTCTAAGTCTCTTGTAAATAAACTCCAAGTATAATGATAAGAATGGGGATTCCTTTTTAGTACCCATTAATATCATTGATATGGTTTTATCTTGAAAGTATAAAATTGCTAAGGAAATCATTTTCTTATCATCCATAATAGTATGCAATTCAAAGTATTCCTCTATTTGGTTCACTCGTGTAAAGATTTATGTGCCATAAAACTTCTCTAATTCAATATTGGGAAAGTTGACACCCTTAGAAACTCGTCCATAATTAACTCCGCTATTATAGTTAAATCCACCTAAAAAATGTTTATTTTTGGAATGTTGTTCAGCATGAACACTACCTTTATTTTCATAAGTCTCTTTGGTTATAGTGTCACTTTTAGAAAGTCTCATGTCTAGGGTTTGTATTATAGTTCACATGGAATTTTGCAATTCTTCCATATTTGTATCCATCTTTTCCATTTTGTTGAGGAAAAGATATGAAATGATCTTACTCAGTCATTTTCAGATCTTACTTGGATAAAGAAAGATAGACGGGAATATCACCCTATGTTTATAGCCAACAAAAATTATTTCCTAATTCACAAGTATTGATTACAAGTGCTTAGGTTGATTTTTTTATAAATGAAAGATTGCTGAAAAAATTAATATTTATGTAATTTTCTGAATATAACAGATGCAGAAATAAATATAGAGACAGAAGCAAAAACACCAAGTCAATAATCAGCACAGATGAGACATAAAGCAATCATTTATTCCATTCCAAATTATCAAAAGACTTGTTCTCTTTACAAAATTCACTGAGGAAGTTTGGACCAAAGTCAAACTTAGATGTCCCCAATGAAAACCATACAAAAGGACTTCTGACAAAAGTAAAAAATTGAACTTTAAAGTTGGATCAACTTGCCACAGATTGATGCCCACTCGACTCTACATAATAGCCTTTATCAGTCATGAAATTTACTTCACAAACAAACAAGTCTACATAGACTATAAAAGATAGATCAACACCTCTGAAAAACAAGTATGTGAATGATGAAATTCATCCCTGGATCTTGTTGTCTACAATAGGACCCTGCTATCATAAAAGATAATTAGGCTTTCAATGAATCAAAGAATGAATGAAAACTGAATTGTCTTTATAAAACTCAAAGAGCAAACCATAGTATGCTTTCTCCTTCTATTCTCCTCTTGTTCCTCCTTTTCCTTTTTCCTTTAAGCAATCAGAATTAGTTGAAGTAGTTAAACTACCTCTTTAATTAAGTTAATTAAAACTCAACCAACTTTTTAGTTAAGGGGGGAAAGTAATAAAATCATAATAAGGTTTTTTAATAAATAATAACTAGTAGGTGGGACCCCTTGTGACTCCCTTTAGTTCTTTAACAAGCATAATACAACTATTTAATCAATCAAACACATCCCTCCTTGTGGCTCCCATCATCACTCTAATAATTTGACAATTTATATCAATGATAATTGAAATTATATCCAAAAACATATTATCCATATATCCCAAAAAATAGTGTGTTGTCCAAAATTTCATAAGTCAATTGTTCTCAACAATCAATAAATAAAAACACTTAAAACCCATATTTGCCACTCTAGGAGGCAATCTTCCCCTTCTTGTTGTTGTCACCTTTTGATTTCTCTGAATTTTCCTGAGATCGTGTGGAGCCTTTAGGCCTAATCTCACTGATAACATGAGAGCAATCATCTCTCAAATGCATGCGAGATGACACGGATTTGATAGAGTCATTTGAGGGAGAGGAGGGGGCAGCAGCAGCTTTTCCTTTGTCAGGAGCATGGTGGGCCTCGGTTTTTAACCTTTTGCTTGCATGGGAAGACTGTACTGGTGAGTGGGCAGGGGCATCTTGGACAATTTTATTAACAGGGGGAGGAGCAGGTAGATACAAGTTAGGCCAGCCACGATGTTAGGAGACTGTCGGATGGACAATCTCTTTCCATCCATCATTTTCAGGGACTTCAAGTTGTAATGAGACATGAGGGAGCATTGGGATACCAGGGACATATGGAGCTTGGAAGGGAGGCCTTTCTGGCCTAGGTTGGACCACTCCTTGTCCAATCCAGTTAAAAAATCTAGCTTTAAATAGTTGGCTCAACTCTTGCGAGTTTGCATCAAAATGTATAGAAAACCTTGGCATTTTAGGGCCCCTGTTCCAATTTCCTCTTCCTCTATTACCCCGACCATGGCTGCCTCTGCTAAAAAATCTCATTCCTGTATGAATTATTGATTAGAAACTAGTTTCTTCAACATCCATACATGACATCTCTTTAAATATGAAACAAAGTTTGGCTCGGCAGTACATCAGAATCATGTAATCCAATCCATAAAAATCATTTAATACTTGTCAATGAGCAGGGGGTGAATAAGGGTTATGGGATATTTGAGGGATTGTATTGAGTGAAAGTATTAAAATTAAAGGGGGGTAGATCATGATTACTGCTCGAAAAATCATCAAACAATCAAATGTATCGTAAATCAAAAGAATATATCATTGTAACGCATCCCTATGACATCCTTTAATTGTTATAATACAATGTTTAACTTAACTATAATTTAATTTTAAGAACAGGGAGTGGATAGTGAATATGGGAAGGCAATCGGACTTGTAATGTGCGAAAAAGTGAGAGAAAGGTAGGGGAAAAGATGAATATTGTTCATAAAAAAAATCAAGTAATCCATAAAAACAACTTTGTATTCAATACAAAAGATACCAATACCAATTAAACAATTATTGTGTGTCAAAATTGTTCACTGTCCCACATTCAATTTCTTCAAAACTTCTCAATTAACATAGTCTGTAATCATACTCATAATCACTATGACTTTCAACAGTATTGTTAAGAGAATACTTGGTTTCTTTAATTTCCTTTCCTTCCATTTAAAACAAAATCAAAAGAAACACACAGCCACATTGTTCTGTCTCTATCCATCATATATCACTATAAAATATCAAACATTGTCCATAGTTCGCAATCACCCAAATAAAACATATACACAGGTCCCTTTTCCAAATTGAACAGACTTCTAATACTTGTCCAATTTCATGCCCTTTTCATTATATTAACCAATAAAACTTGCAATGAAACCATAATACAAAACCCGAGCTTCATCACTAATGATGCAATTAAATAAAACATGTGTGATGCATCCATAATAGACACACAGTGAAACAACGAAATCACAGTCAATAATTTCGACAATTTTCCATGATCCCGATCGGGACTATTGAAACACACAACAGTCACCAACTTGCAATTGACACCATGTTGTAAGAACACAGCGATCCAAACCATAATGAAAAAGAGGCAGCCCTCTGACTGTACATTATTACATATCCCCGATCACAACTTTCCAACCAAATCAATCAAACGAGTTCAATATAAGTACTCAAAGCAACTGTCATAATCACTCAACCAATCTATGATAGTCAACAAGATGCCTGACAAGAGTGAGAACAGTTGGGGATTATTAAAATCAGGCTCTGTAACAATGAATACAAAGAAGTAATCATGATTTCTTTCAGTCATCAAAAGCATAGAGAGACTGGAGGTCAAACATATCAACCAATAGGCAAAGATTGTTCGATACAAGCACGGTAGAACCACAGGGCTCCTTATAACTCTCAATCTGTGCAATGGCGCAACAGTTCAATGACGGGTAGTGTAGGAAAATGATGCAGAGGAGAAGTGAATGTTCACTTGACAGTGACAAGCACCCCAGATCACACATAGGTATACTCTGTGCATTTCTCAAGGACTGAATCAATGGATAAGAATGCCAATGGGAATGCTAGCCCGAGGCATAACTTATATCACCAAACAACCATATATCTTGGCATAATGGCCACCAAATAACTAACTTCTGAGATACGTCGATGCCAAGACCATAAAAATAATCCCAAGACCATATAATAAACCCATGACCATGAATTTGGAAAATACACAGTGACCAAAAGGCAGTCCAAAAAACATACACAACAACCACATAGCAGCGTGAATACGATTGGACATGGTTACCCTCGTAACTGTGAGAAAGCGGCCAACAAGGATAAACGGAGAAAAACCCTCCAACCAAACATAGAGCGATAATACCCATATCCACTTAAAAATTACAGAGATCCATCATGATTTTCACCAACAACCCAAACCAAATCTTTTACTTGCAAATCGAACAACCACACAGTCATTCCAAAGAGAAGAACCACACATTTACATAGTTTCCAATCTCAGGAAAACACAAACCAAAGAATTATTGAGCCATCATTCGATCATACACATAGAGTAATTCATGAATGGGTGAAAAGAAACATACTTGTAACCAATATCTTAAAAGGGGCGATTTGGTCGAGTGCTTCCTTCCCAAGCTTGGATCTCGGAGCTTAACCACCAGTAAAACGAAATGCAATAATAACCATACTAGGGTGGCGGCCTGATGGGGGAAGTATGGAGTGACAAGCATTTATTGAACGTCACTTCCATCTCCTCTACATTGAATTTATAAGTACATGACAGCCAACAATCACTAATACCACTAACCATATCATTAATTCCAAACCATTAAAATCTGCTACCACATTGGTTGCCAAATGTGCCACCCAAAATTCATATTAACCATTGCCAAACTTCCATACCATACCATATGTATTGCCATATCAAATGCGCCCAATGTAACTCAAATGCAATTTGCATAGCCACTAACCATTAATAGTTAGGATTAACACTAACTTGTATTCATTTAATTGCACATAACTTCTAACATAGCATAGTATATTCCCTTTCTTTTGGATATCTTTGTAAGTTTTTTTCCTTTTGCTTTTGTTTATGTTGTTACTAACATTATTATTGTGTAGGTGTAGCTAGGTAATAAATCATGGTGACATGGTCAAACATAGAAACTATAAATATATGTCAATCATAGCATAAAATTAAAGCTTTGAATAACAAAACATTGAATAAAATGCATCATCCACCTATCATTATGTCAAAATGAAACCAAGACTGCATCATCAACCATATAAAACCCTCTAATCAGCATCGAAACAGCAGCATAAAATGTGTGATATGACTATCTCCGAGCCTCCAGTCTACAAGGGGGTCCCACCTACTAGTATTATCTCTTATTAGCATAGTTTAAATAATAGGCTTTAGCAATACTTTCCTGGCGAAATTCCTCGTTGTGATTTTTATCGTCAACAAACTGGCGACCTCAAAGGGAAATTTGTTTCCAATAGATTAAGAACTCGGAATATATGGTTTTGCATGCCAAGAATAGCAGATCAAGAAGATATAACTAGAATGATTATGCAACAGGCGGAAGTGAGATGATTTAATGGAAAAATGATCGGGAATTCGGGAATAACTCATGGAAAATATTAAGTATGAGGGGGTTTATCCCTGTATGCATAATCATTCAACCATAATTTTCTATTCACTTCAAGAAGAAAAATTTTATGGTCTTTCTCTTTTGAATCTCAGATGGATGAAGAAATGGAAAGCAGAAGCGGGAGGTAACCAATTTCCTCATAAGACAGCAGTGAAAGAAGATAACAAATTCAATTATGCCTTCAGGGGGAACATCGTAATAGTTGTGTAAGCTTGATTATTATTGATTAACAATACCCTATAGGACTGTCAACGTGACAGAACTGATCCAACATCTTATTCTTGACCAAAATTTAAAACAACAGAAAATAAAATGACAGAAATGCAAACAATAGGAGGAAAACTACTAAAATCGAAGCAGAATATAAAATATTGTAAAAGCATAATTGAAAAGCGGTAGTGAAAACTATGAAAACATAACTGAACTACTAATATACAGAACAATCCAAGCAGCGTTAAACTTTTCAAGTTGGTTCCACGTAGTGTTTTAAGTGAGAACCGTTAGTGTTGTAGGAAAACAGTCACTCTTGTAAATCTTTTAGAATGTAAGAGTTTGTACCCAGGAGAAAAGTGATCTTGAAAGGACCCAGCCATAATTCTTGAAACTTCGAGACAATTGATAGTCTTTTAGAGTACATGATTAGATCATCAAGACAGATATGAATAATCTTGTCGATCAAATCGTCAAAAGTTATTTGCATAGGTCTTTGAAAAGTGGCACCTGCATTAGATAAGATAAAAGGCATATGTTCATAAGCAAAGGTACCCCAATGAGTAATAAAGGTGTTTTTATATTTATCTTCCCTTTTTACCTTGATTGATTGTAACTAGAAAAACCGTCAAGTAAGGACATCATCTATGACCCTGCAACTTGCTGCAAAATCATTTTCAGATTAGGGAGAGGAAAGTGATATTTTATACTAGCCCGATTTAATGCACAAAAATCAACACATAATCTGACCTGGCCAGTTGTTTTCTGAACGGGAACCAAATTGGAAACCCATTCATAATACTTGATCGGAAAGATGATATCAGCTTTCAATATTTTTTCCAACTCCTTTCGAATAGTTGCTTCCATTGTAGGGTTGATAGGTCTTTGTTTTTTCCTAATTGGTTTTATGCCTTCTTTGATGGGAATGGCATGTTGTATAAAAGCGTGATCAAAACCACGAAGATTCTCATAAGACCAAGCAAAAACATCTTGAAATTCGCCAAGCAGCTTGGCAAACCTCGTTTTCTCTTCATCAGCACCTATTTTAACATTCTTTGGAGACTCGGGTGTTCCAATGTTCAAGGAGATGCTTTCACCCACCTTCCTTTTTTACTCCTCTTCTTTATGTTTATCTTTATAGCCTACATCACTCTATGAAAATGAACTTTCTAGAGGAGTCAAGCCCTTAGGAATATTGTTATCTTCCATGGATATAATTTCCTTGGGCTTATAGGGTTCATTTTTAATGAAAGAATAGATGCTCTCATCTCTAGGGAAGACCTGCCATGCATCTATATTCTCATGGATATGTGGGCAATATAGAGATCTAAAAGTACAATCAAGTCTGTGTGGCAGAAGTTTTCGATTAGGAGAGGCTGCAAAAAGATCTAACTGATTAGTCATTGAGTTCAATTCCCTCTTAACATGAGTAATGTTGAAAGATAGTAGGTTCGAGATAAGTGCCCAAATAGTTTGGGTGTATCGTTTCATCAACTTGTTGCTAAGAGAGTATATCTTACGTACAAGGTTCACAACAAGCTCTGAAACCCCAAAAATTGTAAGGTGACCACAACCCAGATTATAGGCATTTTCAATGCCTAATAATAAAACTTTGAATTAAGTGACATTGTTTGTGTAAGTAAACTCCAACCTATAAGAAAAGTTATGAATTTTCCCCACAGGAGAGTACAAGATAATGACAGAAATGAAAACAACAGGAGGAAAACTACTAAAATGGAAGCATAATATAAACTATTGTAAAAGCAGTAGTGAAAACTATGAAAACTCAACTGAACTATTATTCTACAAAACAATCCAAACAGCGTTAAACTTTTCAAGTTGGTTCCACGTAGTGTTTTACGTGAGAACTGTTAGTGTTGTAGGAAAACAATCACTCTTGTAAATCTTTTAGAATGTAAGAGTTTGTACCCAGGACAAAAGCGATCTTGAAAGGACCCATCCATAATTCTTGAAAACTTTGAGACAATTGATGGTCTTTTAGAGTACATGATTAGATCATCAAGATAGATATGAATAATCTTGTCGATCAAATTGTCAAAATCTATTTGCATAGGTCTCTGAAATGTGGCACCTGCATTAGATAATCTAAAAGGCATACGTTCATAAGCAAAGGTACCCCAATGAGTAATAAAGGTGGTTTTATATTTATCTGTCCTTTTTTCCTTGATTCAATTGTAACCAGAAAAACCATCAAGTAAGGACATCATCTATGACCCCGCAACTTGATGCAAAATCATTCCCATATTAGGGAGAGGAAAATGATATTTTATACTAGCCTGATTTAATGCACGAAAATCAACACATAATCGGATCTGACCAGTTGTTTTCCGAACAGGAACCAAATTGGAAACCCATTCATAATATTTGACAGAAAAGATGATCCCAGCTTTCAAGAGTTTTTCCAACTCCTTTCGAATAGTTGCTTCCAGTGCAGGGTTGATGGCTCTTTGTTTTTGCTTAAATGGTTTTATGCCTTATTTGATGGGAATGGGATGTTGTATAAGAGAGGAATCAAAACCACGAATATCCTCATAAGACCAAGCAAAAACATCTTGAAATTCGCCAAGCATCTTGGAAAACTTCATTTTCTCTTCATCAGAACATAGGGCACCTATTTTAACATTCTTTGGAGACTCGGGTGTTCCAATGTTCAAGGAGATGGTTTTACCCACCTTCCTTTTTGACTCATATTATTTATGTTTCTCTTTATTGCCTACATCACTCGATGGAAACTAACTTTCTAGAGGAGTCAAGCCCTTAGGAATCTTGTTATCTTCCATGGATTTATTTTCCTTGGGCTTATAGGGTTCATTTTGAATGAAAGCATGGATGCACTCATCACTAGGGAAGACATGCCATGATTCTATATTGTCAGGGATATGTGGACGATATAGAGATTTAAAAGTACAATCAAGTCTATGTGGCAGAAGTTGTCGATTAGGAGAGGCTGCAAAAACAGCTAACCAATCAGCCATTGAGTTCAATTCCCTCTTAACATGAGTAATGTTGAAAGATAGTAGGTTAGAGATAAGTGCCCAAATAGTTTGGGTGTATCATTTCATCAACTTGTTGATAGGAGAGTATATCTTACATACAAGGTTCACAACAAGCTCAGAATCCCCAAAAACTGTAAGGTGACCACAACCCATATTATAGGCGTTTTCAATGCCTAATAATAAATCTTTGAATTCAGTGACATTGTTTGTGCAAGCAAACTCCAACCTATAAGAAAAGTTATGAATTTTCCCCACAGGAGAGTACAAGATAATGACAGCTTTGTTTCCTTCATTAGAGCATGAACCATCAAAGTGCATGTGCCACATACCGTCGTCTAAGTCGATTTGTTCCAAGGGAATGTTATGATCCTCAGAAAAGATGGAATACACCCCTAGGTCCTCTTTGATATAATTCACATTCGGTTGTGGAACACTTTCTATGTAAGGTGAAATCCTTCCCTCTCTAAGTACTATGATGTTTTTACCATTCCAAGGAACAGATAAGTGTGTCCCATCGAGTGAGAGGTACCCACCTGTCAAATCTTGCCAATCATGTCCTAATATGATTGAGTAATTTCTTACTAGCATATCAATTACCTGAATATTAAGGGTTGTCCTTATTTCAGGTTGTGCACACAAAACCAAGGTCACGTCTTTGATTTCACCTATGGTTGTTTGTTGTAGAATATTATAAGAGAGCATGCTTATGGCATTTTCATTTGTACAAGACAAGCCTAGCTCTTCCATAATAATCTTTGACATTACACTTGGGCTCGAACCGTCATCAATGAGGCAACAATGGGCGATCTTATCCATAATCTTTACAGAAATATAAAAAGGGGGAATTTTTAGAGGGTATATAAACTTATGTACACCTACTTTATTTACATATGAATCCTCTTCATTTACCTCTTCAGAGAGGTTGGCTACAACATAAGCTTTTCCTTCCATGAATTGTTTTAGATGCCTCTATTGTTCAGGAATGGCAGCCATGTCCAGAAGGGTTGCATATTCTTTGATGTTGGCCAACTGATTTAGAATATTGTATTTGGAAGAGGGGAGAGGGGAGATAGTTTCTTGATTGTCGGGAACCTTAGGAACCTGAACAGTAGCAGCTAGTGAGGATGAGCTCTTGCTAGAATAATTGCAGGGAGGATCATATTTGCCTTTGGAAGCGTAATATTTGTTCCTAGTATTGATGATCATGACATCTTCTGGCTCTGCAAAATCTAGGACATCGATGGTAGTTTCTGGT